>JAHZNC010005420.1:0-36299 GCA_027744095.1 Zhuqinia jingwanae | reverse complement strand
CGATTGCCGAAAACAGAATTCAAAAATTCCTAATAGTTTTTGAGTTATCGCGCATACGGACGGACGGACGGACGGATGGACGGCCGGCAGACAACGCCAAATTATAATGAACTGTAAACAGTTCATAATAAAACCAACAAGCACACCAAAAGATACTAAAAGCTAAAGTAGTAAAGCAAACCAACGGAGAAGTCGATATATTACTGTAACTTAAAATGCCACTTGGATAAACCAAACTATGATGAATAGGAACGATCGTTAACATTACAGTGTTTCCTTCATCATTAAGGTATGGATATGGGGAAATGGCTAGTTGTTGTCTGCATACATGCATTCATTTATTTGAGCTATTCACATATGCCTTAACCTTGACATTTCAGTGAAAACGTCCATGTATGTGCATACGGAGTTCATAAACTAGTCATAAACTAATTGTCAGTAAATATTTTACACAGCCAATTTGTTTAAAAAACGATGGACTTCATCAAACATATATATTATCCCAAAACATATCTTAATGCAGAGGGCAGAAAGATAAGAAGAACAAGGTAGAAGATACGAATATTCAAAATCAGAAAAAATATTTTCCTGTGAGACAGTTTGATGTTTAAGATTGCTGTATACTGTATCCCACCATCAATTTTTTTCAATCAGTTCCACGTGCGTTCCAGGTCTACTTTGTTTCACAAGCCACAAAATAAAGTATTGCAAAATAAATTTGTATTTTGAACGTTTTTCTTCGTCGAAATTAAACGTGCGAAATGCAGTTTTTAACCCATTTCACCTAAATGTTGACTGCCATCATATGATATGACTTTATATAATTTGAAGGGCATTCATAGTGATCTTGTTTTAACTAACGACTTAAGATTTTTGTGTAAATGAATGAAATATTGAGTCCCCCCAATGTACAAGTTTCGGTATAACTAAAATATAGGCTCAAGGCCATGCGCTCTTTTCCAAGAAACCTTAAATAAAAATAATATTTTCTTGCTAATTTTTTCATAAACAATCGACTTAATTTTCACAATGGAAATCATTTGAGAGGACAATGGGCTATAAAAATAAGAAAAAATACAAATTTTCTGTCAAGCTGGGGGTATATAAGAAGCTGCAAAGCAAACCTTCCTTCATTAGTTGCAAGTGTTATACTATTACAAATAATATTACAAGTGAACATACAACCTATAAACCAACTTCAAAAAAGATATGTTTTAGGATGATTTTCTGATTCCATAAGTATCATGAAAGTTAAAAAAGTAAGCTTGTCAGTACATGTTAACTATTCAAACCTTTAACGGAAAAGTCGATATATTCATGTAATTTAACATGCCACTTGTTACAAGAAAAATCAAAAAGTATTATACTATTACAAATTGAAGTGTTACTGTTTCTGAAGATAAAATCATTACCATTACTCAAATAAACATACTGTACAATTTATAAACCAACTTCAAAAAAGATATGTTTTAAGATGATTTTCTGATTCAATAAGTATCATGAAAGTTTAAAAGGTATTCGTGTAATTTAACATGCCACTTGTTTTATATAAAAAAATTACGCATTGAACAGAAACACTTTTAAATACACAAGTTACAAGAATGTTTTTGAATGAATCTTAGTCGAAATAACTCTTTTGCTATTTTATGTTGTTTTCTTCTAATAATAATACTTGCAAGTTTCAAGTGAATGGAATACCCTGAATAACTCATTCAAAATCATCGAGTCGAATCAAAAGCAAGAGTTTCAATTGTACACAAGTTTCCCATAAGCTTAACGCATTTTGGTCATGATTTCGTTTGAAAGTAGCCAATGCGAATAATCAGATACTCATAAAAAAGCAATAGAAACATGTTCCCAGAATTGCACAATAACGCCGGTGGTGCTATATTTTTCTAGCAGTTTCATAACCACGATTATGATGCTGATCAACATTATCATTATCATCGATCTCACGACCACGAGCTCTGAAACGCAAAGAAGACAGTGGAAGCTCTGCTTGCTGCTATTTGCAAAAGGCATATATGTTGATACGACGGATGCGATTGTTTTGTAGTGTGCACTATATGCACTTCCTGTTTTACTACTTTTGGGTAGCCATGAAGATGACAATTTGTTGGTATTGTTTTATGTGCGTGAACGGATTAACATCAACGAGACAACAAGATTTTTCCTGTTTTGTGGACTCATCTATACAAGTATAAAGACAAATACCAAATTAGACGACCAATGCCACATGCTAAACAATAACCATAATAATATCCGTAAAAGTGAAAAGGCAGAAAAGGAATCCCGTTGTCATCATTCTTTCTCTCAATAGCATAGACTATAGAGTCGCCGTACTTTGGAGGAGGAAACTATAAGGTTATATTCATCGTATATTTAGCACAAAAGTCAGCTAGGCAATTCATCGTAATAGGTTATTATTGTAGTTTTATATTTAAATGGGGGATGTGTGAGAAGTGCGTAAATGTTACCTTCCACTTGAATACCATTACCATTACAGATGCCGGAAAGCAAATAGACGTCTCGTAAAAAGGAAAGAAAAAATACTAGTCAAAGTCAGACGCATTCACACAACCAGCCTTTCTTTCTCTGTGTGGTAGGTTTCGTTTAATGCGTATGTTGGGGTGGAGAGAAGGTACAATGTATACTTAAGTAAGTAATGGGAAGGGAGACGTCGTACAAGTGCGTAAATACAAAAGAAGTACAAAGACATTGTGTGTATTTACAAAAAGTACGGGGAAACCACTACCACAAACATGACACCCACCAACACCGCCACCATCATCATCCGGATAAACAAAAGACTGGGGAACTTTGCCTTTTTTGACGACATTCTCCATCGAGGAAGGAAAGCTGGGCAATGTATTTTTGTTGTCTCCTACATGCACATAAAAAGCTAACCCGCAAACATTCTTACTCAAATGCACGCTTGGGTCACAGCCATTACATTTCTTCTGGCAACTAAGCCAGGGGAGTAACAATGATGACTCTCGTCGAAATAAACTATTTGTGGGGTGTAGGGTATATGTATATCCATATATTTTGCTGTTAGTACTTTCAGAAAGAAGAAAAAGAATTGTCAAAAGGAATGCTCTTGCTTTTACTTATTCTCCGAGAAAATAAATATATGAGAGTGCTTTTCATAAACCACAAATATGCTGCTGCCCACAACTGTGAACTCACAAGATTTTTCGAGATATTGAAGAAATGCGTAGTAAAACTTATTCCTCCAAAATTAAAAACCTTTATACTAATTTAATGAAACAAAATAGGAAAATTGTGAGAAATTTAAGTTGTGCAAGAAGCAAAATAAATATTGCAATAAAAATACAGGAGGACGAGCTACAATCTGACAAAGTCTGCAGTGTGTCGGCTAAAATATTATTGGAGATGCAACATATTTGTGCAAAGACAAGTATGAAAACTGTCACAGTGGAAAGAGAAACAAAAATTGATGTATCGCTGCTTGATCACTAAATGAAGTTTGTAATTATAAGCCTGCTCATGTGGTAGCAGTAAGTTTATGGCTTCCTTGGATACTTTATGGTCTTCTGGAGTATATTTATATAACTAGTTATATCTTCACGCATGCTGCTATATACATGGTCAAGGTATATTGGTATGTATGTATGTTTATAATAGGAAGACCACCGCAGCTTGATGATAAGAATTTTCCAAACAGCAAGCTTCGATCACCCACCAGTCTTCTCCTCATGGAGTAAGAACAAAGTGTCCCCGGACAAATGGTCGTTGATGATCAAATTTATGAAGCCTTGTGTATGCATTGACGGGTGATGATATTAGTGACTTGTACAGCAACTGGAATTCTATGAGTAGGTAAATGACACGTCATTGATAGAAAATGGCGTGATGAATATGAGGATTTGATGCAGCAGCATAAACTTGGTATTGATCCTAGGTCGTGTCACACTGGCAGTGACATGTTGACTGCAATACAATTCCATTAAATAAAGATTTCATTGGTTTGGTTGATCTTTTTTATTACAGTCGACAAGGTATTTTAGTGGCATTGTGCAACTTTTCATTTTTTTGGAGTCCATTTTGGTATGTTAATAAAAAAAATCCTTATTGCATCTCTTCAAAACTTTATTCGGGAGTGTATTTATTTACGCGTGTGGCTCTGACCTTTTGTAATGAAAATACTTTTGCCCCTTCACAGCAAAAATCCTTATTGCAATGTTGAGTCACGGTAATTTTCCAAATGGTCACTTGATGGATGATGCTGTCTTGCCAAGGCAAGAAAACGAGAAGATTTCCCAAATGAACTATGAGAGAGAAGGTTCTAGGTAAGCGACGCCACTGGACATTTCCTTTTCAATAAGCATCTGGGGAATTTCTCTTTTCGGAAGGTTGTAAGCATGCTAGGAAGGAAGATGCCATGTGAAATAAAACATACATATATACATACATGACAACACGAAAACTCTGCTCAGACTTGCATTCATTCATTTCATTCTCAGACTCACTCAAAATCAGTTATGATGAGACTGAAACCAAACAAACCAAACCACTTCTTCGATTTCAGCATTTTGGTCGTTGTTGTTGTTGTTGCCACTGCTGCTGTCCTTCCATGACTCTTGCTTTTCATGCTCTCCTGCTGTTATCTCAGAGTGCTTTTCCCTTTTTGTTCAATGCAAACAAACAACACTTCTTATTTTCTTTTTCCCTTTCATTTCCTTTCTTTTTTTTTCACTTCCATTTCTACCACTGCATCAACTATACCACAACAACAAAACCCCGCAAGTTCTCTACTGGGTTCAATAGCAGCAACAACAACAACAACAACGAAAACCTACAAAGAAACCAATGACAGTTATTAATATTAAGTGAATGTTCAAAACTGTTTGAATGAATGAATGAATGTATGTGTATGTATGTGTGAATGGAAATCATCATGATTATCATCATTGACGCATATCTTGCTTCTTCTTTCAAAGTACTCAACTGTGCATCTCTCTCTCTCTCTCTCTCTCTGGGCTCTGCTCACAGGAAGGAAACAACCAAGAGCAATGAAATGAATCAACTTGAAATGTGTATCTATCTTTTTTACGTGTTTCGCTTATTCTCCTTTTGTGATTGATGTTTTGTGTTTGCTTTTCACCAGAACTGGAACACGTCATATAAATATTATTCTATTTCCAGTTTTAAACCTTGATATCATCACAAAAGAGATACATAAAAGATATATAATATACCTACATAGGTGTATAATATGGACTGGGGTAAAGTGCTTACGCTGATGGAAATTTGTTTGTTCCCTGTTTTTCTTTCATGTTATCATTCTCATCGTTTATAACAAGCACGTCATCATCAGACCTTTCATTTCAAAATACGTGGTGGATGATGATATGATGACGATGATTTGACTTGTTTGACCATAACTGATTTTGATGTGATTGTGTGTAGTGTATTCCATTCCCCATTTTTTGTTATCCAAAGCAGAAAAAAAACAGAAAATATTGGTGCACTATTATTTAAAAAAGCAAGTATAAACAATCAAGTATATTTACTTAAGCTACGATGATGATGATATCAAAGTGAAGTATAATTTCCTATTCTAATATTTCATCATCATATCCGTAATGGTATGTATGTAGGTAGTCATAAACGACTACAAGAGTCATCATTACATTTCGGATGTCTTATGAGTTGCAGATATAATCATCATGGCAGCAAGAATAGACAAAATGCTAGCAAGATGATGATGATGATGATGACGAGAAAAGAAATATTTGAAACGCTGCTTTTTCTTGTTACGTTTTTACCGTTTAATATCTGGATATTTCTTTTGAAAATAAGCAGATAAGTATGAGTATTTATTATTTGCATATTTACATAAGAGCTGTAGCGAGGCCCCATAGCTTACTGACAGCACAGCAGCACAACAACCTGATACGGAGCTCATGATAAATACACATAGCTTCCCGGAAAAGCTTTTCCTTTTCATTTCCTCCCATTTATCCCCAGGCAAATTAAAAACAAACTTTCATTACATATTACCCACTTGTATACTTCTCATTGTTCATTAGTGTTGCTCTGAAATAAAAAACAATCTTTACTAAGCATCTCTACTATTATTACTATCATTATCAACATCATCAAAGCAGCGCAGCATCGCAATATTATATTGGAAACGCGTAATCATTTCCGTAATAAAAAATATCTTTTTAACTCACTCTCGTACACAAAGACAGAAAAAGAAAAGTGAGATGAAAAAGAAGAAAGCGGGGAAAAAAGGTTATATACCTTTGTTTTGGTCCTGCTTTTATTCCCCTTGCCTTCTTGGCGTATCCCTTACGAAACATTTGTCTGCGTAATCACTACGTTTGACATTATCAGATTCAAAATAAAGGAGTGCGTAAGTGGAGGTAAGATTCGGAGGCATCCTTGCAAAATGTTGACTCAAGCTGGTAGCTTTACTTTTGTTAGCCGTTAACAGCATCAGTAGTAGTAGTAAAAAAAACTTTATTGCATTTTGTTGTAGTAGAGCGAAAAAAGTCACAACCCTTCAGGAAGGAGATAGAGGGTAAAAAAGAAGAAGATATATCTTGTTGCCTCATCCAAATAGAACCATAACATCACCCTTTTTCTCAAATTAAATTTTATTCTTCATTTTTCCTTTTGCTGAATCAAAAGTCGTAGGTAAAATTAACATGCTTTTAATATGCTTGCTTTAATAGAGGATGCATCAGAAGTCTTCACAGACACGCGCAACATCAATTACGAGAGAGAGAGAGAGAGAGAGAGAGAGTGAAGTCATATGTACATTATACGCTTACTCTTGCTTCAACTGATTCTACTTATAAGAAAGGTCAACGTTTAACCCTTATCATCATTATTATTTTGGTCCAACATCGTCATTTTGCTTGTGTTTGTACAAGAAAAAAGTGAAACTGAGCGAAGAAAAAGTGTAACTTGTAGGGAAAAAGGAGAGATATGTTGGTGATGTGATGTAAGCTTGCCGGTGTTGAGACAAGTCTCAGAGAGGAAAACGAATGAATGACTGACTTTAGATGGGAAATGAAGAAAGGAAAAGCGACAGAAACGAAATGGAAGAAAATGAGTGATGGATTGTTCAAAGGGTATAAAAAAGTGGAAAGACGGAAGTAAAAGAAGAAAAAAAACTATTAAAGTAAAAAAAAAGTAGGTATATATGTATATTAGTTAGTATGCATAAAAGAAAGCAAATGAAAAAAGTGCTCAAGTAGAACGTTTCCTTCCTGTTTGTGAATTCACAAGTTATGCTATTTACTCAAATATAGAAATATAGAAACGGTTCTATAGGTAAATAGGTATAAAATAACATATGCATCTTGTTGCATGAGAAGTACATACATGTATCTATATAAACGTGTGTGATTGTATGCATGTACCTATGTGCTTATGAGTTGCTACTAGTATAGAGTTTTTTTTGCTTCTCTCGCCATCACCAAAGAGATCGATAAGCAATTAGTCAGAAAATCTTTTGGTGTTTTGTTCATGTATGTGGTATAGAAAATTTACGTTGATGCCTCCAGCCCTTTCACTTTCATCACTCTTGATTCACATGAAGAGGAAGAGAGGAAGGAATGGCAATTCATCTCTGAATTGTGCACCTAAATACAACGTATGTGCATAAAAGAGATATTATATAACAAAGTGAGTTGAGAGAGAAACGCATGAACGCATACTAAAGTCATGTAAATTTTGGTGGTGGTGGCTTTCCGTGCTGGTCTGGTAGCACTGCTACTACACGACTATACCGGTGTTGCTGTTTCATCTTTGGCTATGATCAAGTTTTTGGTGCGTTCATGATGCGTGCCAAGATTTTAACGAAGTTTTTTTCTTTTCTTTTTTCAAGGGAGTGAGATATGAGGCATGTTTGTTATTGGAAGGAGAGAGAGAGGACTAAAAGAGAGCTATTTGGATGGTGGGTATGATGGAGGAGCAGGAGCTCAATCAATTTACAATGTGGTTTAATGCTATAAATATATATATATTTTCCTCCTGCTTGTTTCTATTCGAGGCATTTTTCCTCGTAAAATCACAAGATGAAAAAATAAGATTGCTGCTGATATGCCAACGACGATGATCACGAAGATTACTTTATGTGTGCGTATCGTTTTACAGGAAGAACAACAACAGTGCTTTATCTCAACTCCCCACATGAAAGCATCGAAAGGGAAAGTATTACTGGAAACCTAGTTCTCTGCTGCTACCTCCACTATTTTAGATTGGATTTATGTTTTTAACAAAAAAACACAACAAGACCAAGGTAAGGTATATATATTAATATTAATAATAATAATAGGACGAACCAGTGCAAGCGTCACCGCTGACATACCACATGATAAAACGCCAACCACCCAGTTGTAGGGTGGAGAGAGAAGAGAGAGAGAGAGAGAAAAAAGGAAAAGGTAATGCGTGTGTTTAATATGATTTTACGAACTGGCACGAAAAATTATAATTATATTGATGCATGAGAGTCAGGATCAAAAAGCACCAGACTTGCATACGTGTCCATACTAATGATTGGGAGATGATCATGATGGGGAGAATGAGGACAAAATTTATAAAAACAAGCAAAACAACACGCACCGCCATCCATAAAAACCGCATATGTCTGTGCATAGTAAAATCTGTGCGGCAGGAATATAACTTATTATGTGGAATCTTGATTTTTATTTGTTATTATAAAAAAAATACTTTGTTATTTTTACCGCTGCTACTATCTGCAACTGCGTTAATGATAGAGTGCTACTAATATTACCAAAGCAAGGAAGATGAATTGACAGGAAATGTTGATTTTTTATGGGTTTAAAAATTAACTATGACTCGATATTCATATACAGGCACATATAATACGTATGCAATAATATCCAATGCTTGCACTTAATGTTTTTATGTGAATTAGTAAATATGCTCATGATGATGTATATATTTTTTCTTGTGAAAAGACGTATAAAAATAAAGTGTGGTAAATTATTTTAGTTTTTATATCATGCACATAAAGTATACATGCACACACACACACATATAAACATGTATCCTTTGAAAAGGGTGCGAGGGTTTGGAAAGACGGGAGAACGTTATATGAAGATGAATTGAATAATACCTACATGTATACATGCCGTGGGAGTGGTGAAACCATGTTATAAGTGTGTGTGTATAGTTTGGAACATATAGGTATGAACATGCAAGCAATTTTATTTCTTTCCTCGTTTGGAGTAATAATGTGTCTACGCTGTAAATTCATACACATCAACTGCGACTTTGATAGATTACAGACTTACACTTTGAAGACTTTCATTCTTTCAGCCTGGAGGAGGACTCTGTGACTGTATGTGTGTGTAAGGAGCTAAAAGAGAAAAAAGAAAGAGAGAGAAAGAGAGAGAGAGTGTGTGTGTGTGCTTGTGTAGGAGGGAAATGAGGAAAGAAATCATGTGATATGTACGGAAGACTATATTTACATTAAAAAGGAATTCATGCTACCAAGTTCCCTTGAACAGCTACATCCACATATTATTATGTATATTTTTATTAAATAGCTTGAGTTGTGGGGACACGCTCCGTAATGTGTATGCATATTTATATGCACATGGATCTTCATATATATTTTTAATAAAAGAAGGATGAAAGTTACATTGTATGTATGTATATATGTATCGAGAAGTTGGGAAAATTCAATATTTTCTTTTGTGTTGGTTGTGTACAAATTTTTTTAGAGGTGGAGGCCATGGCAAAAGGTAGAACTACATGAGCCATCAGTCACTAGTTCAAAAACAAGTTGGTAAATGTTGAGTGTGTGTGTGTGTGTGAACGAGGAAGAATAGAAATGAATATCAAGGAAAATATATGTGTTTGGGGGCGGAAGGGTTCTTTCCTGTGGCAAAATCTCGACCCCCGCAACATAACATGTGATGTTTACAATTTATTTGAATTTCCTATTTAGTCAGGGTGGTCTATCTAGTGTAGGTTATAAGCTAATATTGTATAACATTTATACTCAATTGAAAGTGTATCATGTATAGTGTTTGTAGAATTTGTGATGTAGTACAATTGTATATACAAGACAGTGAAAATAGGCAATAAGACACTAAATTGGGTACTAATAAGTATGGCCACATTGTATTTATGTTATGGAAGAAAGGATGTATGTATGCAAACAAGGATAGGTGCATGTATAATGATGACCGTGATGATGATGATCAACAAAGCGAAAAGTTAAAAAGCAAACAATATTTGATCTTGCCCAATTTATCGACAAAAATCGTGAAATACTATGAGGTCTTAAGTGCACTTTCTTTCACGACCACATAGTATAATAATAATGCATAGGTACCTTGAGCAAAATACAAAAAGAAACAGCATCACGAAAATATAATAATGGTCGTCTTATAAAGGGCACACATGCGTGAAAGCCTTCCTTTGATATATGTCAAAGGTTTGAAGGGAAACCAATGTAATATCAACTTTTGAGAACACAAACAGAACATTGTGTAACGTTTTCATTTTTTTTCTTTCTGAAAAATCCCTTCCAGTTTAATGCACACTTTTGTACCACAATAAACTTACCAACAATTATTGTTATTGTGTATCACTCAAGTTTGTTAAAACCAAGAAAGAAAGTACAGCTTATTTTTGTGATGCACTAATTTGCGTAACAACAATTAGTAATAAAATAAATACCTACTTAATAAAGATAATTGTAATATTGTCATTTTTTCTTGGTGAATATAGAACATCGCAATAGACTCAAGATAAAAGTGACGTGAATGCCAACAAAGAAATAAAATGCATTAATAATATGTGGTTGTAATTTGTATGAATAAACAACAAATGCATGTTTACCTTTCATACGTGTGCTGTATGCTGTAAAAAATATCTACATTTGCGGGGGAAAATCTCATATCAGCGTTTCTAAAAGAAGTTGGTAGATTTGATTAGGTCGTATGTCAGGCTACGCATTGTAGAAATGATGTGGCACACAAAAATGGCAAAATAATTACTAAGCAGTCCAACAGTTGAGCCAGAGAGATAATATATTAGTAAGATGCTGGTGGTGGATATTGTTCGCCAATCAAGTTTCTCTTGGGATCTAATTTTGTGCTTTCAACGGAGCTTGCTGAGTCTCCACTTGAAGAAGAAATTCCAGATTCAGAGGAGTAGCTGAGAGCAGGTGGATTGAGTAGGATTGCATCACAGGCCTCGGCGAAGGCGCTCGATTGATCACCCTGAGTAATATTCACAAGAAACTACGTTAGCGCTCATGTCCTCTCCTGTGCTCGTGTATGAGGGTCCGACGAGATCTTGCAATGAGCAAAGAAAAATAAAGATGCAAATAAATATAAAAATGAGCACGGTATAACTTCACCATGTATTAAAATTGTAGGAGCACTTACCTCTGATGATGGAGCAGTTGAAATCATTTGAAATGTTTAATTTCGAAAGAAAGTTTCAAAACTTTGAACAGGTTGTTCCGGTTCGTTACCTAAATCCTTTGCAATCGGCTTAAGTTTGAGCTGCAGCTCCTCTCTTCTTTCCGTTTTGTGCATAGTAATTCGATGGAGAAAGCAAACCATTGTCATCACATCAGTGTATGAAATTACCAAATTACATCCATATATGTTTAACCGTAAAGAGTTACGACGGACAAGTACGGGAGCACGGTCATTTTTTGAAATATGTACATGACAGACGAGAATAGACAGGAAGTAAAAATCTATCCATCAGATGATGTTGTCGTGGACCATAATTATCTTTCATAAACTTATTCATTTTCAATTTTCTCATTTATTTTTATAACCTAAAACCAACTAGCAAGACGCTTATGATCTTTTGACTCTTTAGAAATGTATATATGTAATAATATTCTCCCGCCAATTTTTGTGTTGCGAATTCAAATAAGATTCTGGCAGCTAAAGGAACAAACATGAATTTTTTTGGGGTTTCAAATTCCCAATCCAGTTTTACTTTTGGGTCATCAGCTTTTCATGTATTAATGAATAACTGTTCGTTAGGCTTTAGCTTTAGTCTTTATGAAATTAGTTGCGCCCTTTTAGAACTGAACAAAATATACAACTAATGTTTGATTGAAATTTATGCCAGTAACTACATCAAGGGGCAAGAAGTAAATTAATAGCATTTTGTCTTTCATTAATATATGGTAAAAACATTCTGTGAACTGTAATGTAAAAGTAGATCCATTAGTGCATCCCATTTGCAGTTCTGGAAAGTCAACTTTGTCTTGTTTCCCTGTTAACATTACCTGGAAGCCTGTTGCAAATTGCTTCTGAGAACACACGTTAGCAAGACATTTCGTTTTGTGCATCACAGGTTTAAGCGTATAAAAGTACTGTGTGTATTTTGGTAGATTTTTTTTTTCGTTCTAGTTCCTCACAAGAACAAGAGAAAGAACAGGATTGTTGGTTGTGGTCCTCACAAGAATATAGTAATATCCTATTCCACGTATTTCTAATTTGCCCTTCAGTGTAGCAAAAAAGGGATCTCAATGGAGCGTGCGATTTGTCTTTTCAACCATGTGGTAGCATCCGAAGAAAACGGGAATCATCTTTCCCGAGACTTATCATGTTTGACTTGGAATTCGCTGCATCCAACTTGAGCTTGAATAATTGTTTATTTTTGTCTCCGTCTTTGTGTCCTTTCACATTCTCTATATTATACATTTATGGCGATGATGCCAATGACGTAATTGCACACTTGTCTAATAACATGTACATTTCTACGTGCATTTATATTACGTATTGCGTTCCGCAGCACACTTTTTTTTGGTGAAAATTCTTTACAAAAGCTTGTTGTTGCTGACTTTCTTTCTTACTCCACAATTAAATTTTTAATTAAAAACTCTTCCCGTTCTCCCTGGTGAAGCAAAAGGGAAAAACGTAACATCCTCATTCCATCATCGTCAATATTGTTGTTGCTGTAGTTGGCAGTCTTTTAGCCTCTTCCAGGAGTGGAGTCAACTGCATCCATATGCATGGAAAATACTTCTACAACTTTATATGGTTAGGAGAATGTGTATTTTATTTTTCTAGGACCATTTTTATAGAAAAGACATCTCTATCGTCATAAACAGCTTTTGACGACAACTTTTTAGGAATAAGTTTTTTTTTGTTTATTCTCTTCTAAGAAAATGAATGTCCAAAAACAAAAGGCATATACTATTGTTAATGATAGAACGTGTGTGTAACAGATAAAAAGAAACTGTATATTATTTCCACCATTTTGTAGAGTTTTCAAGACATAAATGTCAAAAGTAGTATTTACAATATTATCTATGCGACACAGGCACACAAAAAATAAATAAATACTTTTGGTAGGAAGTAAAGTTACCTCTCTCTCTTCATTCATTAGCGTGACATCATTTTGGGAACAAATAATTCCATCATCATTTTATATCAGCAGTTGATTTAATTTATCATATCTTCTTCTCTCATCGATAAAACAAAACAAAAACCAACTACATGCAATCAATATTGCATTTCGTTGCAAAATAAATGGATTTTACTTGAGGAAAAAAAGAGGAATCTATCTCGTTAGTAAGTTAGTTAGCGAATTACGCCATCATATCACCACCCTTCAGTACAGCTTTATCATTATCATCAAATAACTGTAGCATACTTTAAGACTCTAAGTTGTGGACAGTAAAAGGGGGAAAATGAAAAGCCTCACAGAATGAAAAAATTAGCCAACATGTTTTTGTACCCTTCTTGTTGGAATATCCATTAGTACGTAAATAGATTTAGGAAAAAAGTACATAAAATGTTAATGCATCTTCCATATAATGTTTGTATATTATTAGGTACATGGATATTATAGGAGTCAGTAGATGATAATATGTCGTAACAACCGTACCGATATAAAAATTTGATACAATAGGTTGTGTGTGTGACTATATATAATATGCATACCTAAATGTGTAAGCGCAAAATAGGCAGTTGTGGAAGCCTTGCATTAATGGGGCAAAAATGAACCGAGCTCTACTTTTATATTGAAATTAATGTGTTGAGAATGTGAAAATGGTGGAATTTCAACAGCTGAATCAATAAGACGACAGAGAAACCTTCCTTTTTTATGGGAAACTATAAACATTAGCTGGAGTCAACAGCCTAAGCCAAGCAAGCCTAGGCCAACTTAGGGCATGTCGTGGCATTATACTTTGTATTTCTGAGGACGTACGCTTCGGAACAGGGCATCATTATTATTATTACTAGGTCGAGCTAGTTGAGTGAATGAGCGGGTGAAGAAAAAAAAAGAAACAAGAAGAAAATTGCAAAAAAACATGCATACCTTATGTACGTGAACACAAAAGGCAGGAGAAATTCTCCCGGTTTTCTTCTTCTTCGTCTTCTTCGTCTTCGTCTTCTTCAGAATATTATGTTTATTCAGATGGCTCAGTGGAAAAGGAGAGAAGGCGAAAAAAATATCCCTTCTTAGGAATATTTATGGATGCTTGATAGCAAACTATTCAACTACACAAAAAATGGTTTATGCTCCGAGAAAAAAATGCCGTGTAGTAAGTTTCATTTATTTATAGGTACGTTGTTTATGTATTATAAATGGTGCTATTCTTATCACGTGCTCAACTGTCTTCAAATAGAGACAAGACAATTTATTTATTTATTTTTGTAAACAACAAGCTACTACACAAAATGTTTCTTTTAGACGTTGGAATGACTATGTAGTAGTGGAGGAAGTAATTTGGTGTTATTTAAACTGATTTTCATGAAAACGGAACAAGTATAAATTGTTGAACCGCTACTACAAACAAGTGCATTCTTTTTTTAAAATTGAAGATTTCCTTCATCATAAAAATATGTATGATTTACTACCACTTTGCTTACATGTTAATTGTAAACAAGAGGGGAAAAATGCGAAGCATGCTAAAATAGAACCCGGCGAAACAGCGGTGGTAAGAGCCGTGGTAGCAGAAAAATATGCCAACGTTCATATTCTTTTATGGAGTCGAGTTTGCTGATTTTTCATCACTAGTACTACTTGGAACACATCATTCCTCATCATTACCATCACATTAGTTGCATCACCACTGGAGTAGTAGTAACACAAGTAGGAGTCAAACTGGGTTGTAAAGATAATGACGACGAAACTAGTCCACTCATCGTTCAGTTTTTGTTTACTCATAATAACATTTAATTGAAGAAGGAAGGGGTTCCATTGTCTCTTGACTTGATACGAGAGAGAGAGAGAGAGCCCATTGACTTTTTAAATGTCTGACTGGAAGCAAGTCAAGTGGAAACGGGCTCTTTCAGAGAGCCGGGTTGTGTTTTTATTATTACTGTTTTCATTACTAACAACGCTACGTTTCAAGAAAAAGAATAAAATACATGTAGGTAGCTACCTGCCTAGTTCAAAAACATCAAACACAAGCACAAGCACCAGAGTTGCAGAAATAATGATTTTCTTTTCTGTGTGGGAGAGAGAGGAAGTAGTGATTTTGACGAGTATGATAATGGGAATGGAATAGGTAGCTATCTAGTATTGTTTCCCATCATCGTCAAACATCGAAATCATCATATTCCAAAAAACAAAACTGGGAATCTAAACAATTAATTTTCAGAGGGTAATATTTGCATTCATCATCATCAATGTTGATAATACAGCATGTGGAAAACACTGCACTGCCAGGAAAATATCAGAAAAACTCTTTCCCCCTCTTTTTTACTACTTTTTTTGGATAAAAAACACATTTGAAAAAGTATGTTGGTAATAATATTTACTGGAAAACCACTTGATCAAATAGGCATTCTCTGTTGTCTCTCTCTCTATGTGTTTTTAAAACTGCGTGTTGTACGTCTCTACGGTTTTTATTTTGATATGTCAACATATTTGAGTAAAAGTTTTTGTGTATTTACATCATCAAGGAAATATGAAAATAGCAAAGCAAAGAAGACATAAAAAACACAGAATGAATGAATGAAAGAAGAAGTTTGAAAAAAAGAAGAGTTAATTTTTTTGGTTGAGGTTTCCCTCAAGAGCCGAATGTCATTTGCATCAAAATAATTAAGAAGTCTACGCTCCAATTATTAAATTCATTTTGAAGGGTGGAAAGGGATAGCATCAGCTGCACCAAGGGAAAAAAGAGGAAAGGAGAAAGAAATTAAGATGAAACAGGAGAAGTAAAAACAACTTTTTTTCTTCCTTTTCCTCTCTCTCTCTCTCTCTCTCTCTCCTTTTTTACTTTAAAAAAATAAGGCATAACAATAATAAAAATGAGAAGAAAAAAAGGAATCTGAGAGAAAGACGTGAAAAAAACTTATGTGTATATGAACGTCATACATACACAACCTACTTAAGTGCGTCAAAATTGGCTTATATAGATATCTAAACTACTTGTGTGATATATTTAATATGGTTTTTGGGTATATGTTCAAAAAAAAAATATACGGAACAGAAAAAATATTCACCCAGTCAGAGAAGCATCTGGTTTCTTGAATTACTGCATTTTGAATAAACATAAGCATCATCTGATGATTCTTCCTTGGAGAGATGGTCCATGGTTTCGTTGCTGCCATAACCTCATTTCAAGTGTCTATTTTTCCCCCAACAACTTGTATCATCATCATCAAGAGAAAAAAGTTGAAGAAGCATATAATTTTGTTGTAAAAAGTGATGGGGTTTCTCAGCAAACAACTTTGCACACACACACACAGAAAAAATATATGCCAACTAGTAGTAGAAAGGAGAGAAAGAAACGATGCCACTACTGCCAGTGTATAGTATTAGGAAGTCTTCCTGTTGTAGTTTTGCAGTGGTATAGCATCTAATGTAAAACTAGCTAAAAGGTTATAAAAACAAGGTTAAAAAATATTCCCTTATTCCCACAGTAAAGTTTTTTCTTCTTCTCTTATTCTTCCTCTTTCTTTTCTAGTTTTCCAGTTAAAAAGTCAGTGACGAATGACTCCTCATTCTCTCTCCAGTCTCTCTCGTTTTCTTCTTCTTCTTTTTTCTCCAAACTCTTCTGCTATGCTTCTCTCTATCAATTCAAAGCACTGAACCATGGTAAAAGTTTAAGAAAAAAAGAAGACTTTTACTTTTTATAAGTACTTTTTTTCTCTCTCTCTCTCTCTTTTGCTATGTAACATTCATCTTTGATTCGTCTTGTGTACTTCACTACTTATTACAAACTTACCTAGGTACCTACCTATTTGGAAACCTAAAAATTTGTGCGTACTCATTTGAATTTATTCTTTATGGCTTTATAAGCAAATTATTATTATTTTGCAAGCCTTATTTCTTCAAATGACTTTATCATAATATATATATATATGAAACATAGTTTTAAAAAAGCGTCAAGTATACAAATACAAATGCTAAAAAAATCATATTTTGCAGAAAAATAAGAGTCCAGCATCAAATGTGAATAGAACTGTAAGTATGTATAGGTATGTATGTACGTTTATTTTTAGTGTATATTTTGTCATATTATGTAGCATCCATACACCACTCCAAAGGTTATGTTTTTATCCTATTTGTACAGCAATGGCGTTTTTGTGTTTCCGAGCTCAATAACATAACATAGCCAAGCAATTTTAAAGATTACGTTCTTATAACCAACAATCTTTTCGTTCCATTCACGGAGGACCATTGAAAGCAGTTTGAGGCTAGTATGCTATGGCCAGGAGTCATTCAAGAAACGATAAGACGCTAAAGTACATTTTGCATTTAGTAGATACACAGTTGGTCTGCTTGTGTTCATATTCAAGTCGTACTAGTATGTATGTATATACCTATTTACAGACCTTCTACATATATATTATACTATTATGAAGAACAATATGAAGATGTGCCTTTTTTCCGCAGGATATTACTTCAAGTCACTTCCTCTAGTCAAGTCGTCTCTCTTTCTCTGGCTACCTATCTCTATTTGGCAGAATGAGGAAAACGGCACAAGTGCGTAAGTGAACTAGTTACACCACTACTGCTGTATAAGATCCCCTATATATATATATATATATTTACTTTCAAAAGAAAAAAAAACTAGTTGTGCGTTTCATTTATGTTTGTTACGGTAGAAAAATACCAAAAAAGGACCTCCTATAGGTATTCTCCACTATTTTTTTTATCTTTCACAAAAGCTCTCTCACTCTTTCTGTTGTATACATATTTTTCCTCTCCACTCGTATTCACCTTATTATTTGCTTGCTGATATGCATAATATGGTTATTGCTGTTTGAGAATAAAAAAAAGTGGAGGAAGAAGACCTAGTTTTTGCCATAATTTTTAAACAGCCGTTTATTTAAATCACTCCCAGCCCTCCTCTTAACTCTGAGATCATTGACTTGATTCCACTCGTTAAATCTCCTGAAAATTCCTTGCATAGTAATAAATAGGTCTCCATTGTGTATCGTATATAGAAGAAGACGTAGTGGAGTAATGGAAGGAATATATATATTATGTATTTATGTAAAATATATGTATTAGGTATATAACTATTATATACACAGGAAGCCAGTTAACTTTAAATACTGCACTCAATTTTTAACAACACAATCATTTCCTTTTCCTTTTTTCTACTTTGGAATTGTACATGAAATAAAAATAATAGATGCATGTATATTATCATACCTCTTATATAATAAGGGGGAGTTACGTATGACCGTACGAACGGTTGTCTCACCGTTTGATTTTGAATTTTGACGAATAAACTTTCGACGTTTTGACCAACGCAAGGTCACTCCTACACACCAGACTTTTGATGATCTGAACTACATTTTTGGTTTTGAGTTCAAACATGACAAAATCAAAATCAAACTTTTTGATCCACAAGTCTTGTAAATCAAAATCAAACTTTTGATCCACAAGTCTTGTAAATCAAAATCAAACTTTTGATCCACAAGTCTTGTAAATCAAAATCAAACTTTTGATCCACAAGTCTTACAAATCAAAATCAAATATGCGGGAAATTGGAATATGCTAGAATTGTAAATATGGTGGAAATGGGGATTAGAATTTGAAAACACCAGGGGAAATGATCCAGTGTGTAAGGCTGGCTGGAAAGTCTAGTAAGCATTTATGTACAGACGACTGAATAGAAAGTTTCATGATACATATTATATATATAAAAAAGTAGGAAAGTCATCAGTAGCCTCCCTCTCTTTTCCTTTCACTGACATCAACGCAAAGGGCCAAAAAAATAAATTTCAATGCAAAAAAACTCATTTAACTATAAATATAAAAAGAATGTTAGGAATAATAAGATGATATGAAAGAAAGAAAAAAACATATAGCAAAGTACTATGAGTTGGTTTTGGTTCAGGTAGGCAAAGGAAGAAGAAGAAAACCGCCTTTTTTGCTAGCATTGCTGAGGATTATTACAAAAAGATTTTTCAAAGTAAGGTCATAAGATCCCTCGTTGAGGTTTTTTTGCTTGTTGGTTGGCTGGGCATGAGAAAAAAGGAGTAATAGCTGTGTCATTTAAAACTTTGAAATGATCTTTAGCAAGCAAATGACTCATTAGGACAGTGTTCACCTGAATATGTTGACATTTAAAATTTACATAATGTTTCTTTAAAAAACAGTTTTGCGTCGTAACTGATGACGTTTTTATTTGAGTAGGGGTGCGGTACTGTATAAACTCAAAATTTACCAGTTTTTCTTACTATACTTTGTTTTAAGACAACTCTCCCCACCTACATATTTCCGAGAACAAAAAGGAGACAATACTCATCTATTTGTTTTACATGTACATACTTTTTTTGGCTCTTCAACACATGGTGATAACCTTTACATTAATATTTTTTTTGAAATCTAGAATAATTCCAGTAAAATAGATATGATGACTTCCTTGGCTATATGGTTTATTATTCGTGGTGATCTGTGGGTTAAGTGCACACTATCATCAAGCAAGAACATTAGGTAACGGCAATGATCCTTGAAGTAAATGCAAGAATCCCCTTATCCCATCGTATGAGTACAAAAAAATGCTTCTTTTTATGGAAAAAAGAATGAATAAATCTAACTGTTGTTGTAGTATTAAGACAAGGCAAAAAAAACTATAACAGCCTATATGGTTGTGACGTTGTGGATACACGCTCATACTACACGTACACAATTTCAATTTAGACTGTGTGCCTAAGTATGGAATATGAAGGTATACTGGGCATTCTACTAATATATGTATGTTTTAGTAGTAGTAGTAGTAGCGGTGGTGGTAGTTTTGCACGCCAAGAGTGATTTATGTATCGGAAATAGAAAAGGAAGATGAGTCTTTTTCTGGGTTCCCTCTCTTTCCCTCCATTCAGGCCTACTTCCTCTTGTTGTTCTTCTTTGCTAGAGCGTTTCTTCCATTTTGTGAAAAGATATGAGCACACACACATACATGCACACATATTATAATGGAAAAGGACGGAATAGTAGAAAATGGCTGGCTATATATGTGGCAGTGCATTCTTGTTCTTTTCTTTATTCCCGTTTCCTGGTTTTGTAGCTCAGAAAAGTGCTATCTGTATCTTCCTCAATCCATTCATTCTTTTTTATTTTATTTTATTATAATATAAATTTGCATCGTGTTCCGGTTGATTGTTTCCAAGTCACATCAGTAGACACATTCCTCGTCGTCTTCCCGTATGAGAGCATTTTTTTTCTGCTGTAAAATTGAAAAAGAAGAAAGTGGAAAACTAGGAGTAACAGAGTGAGTCATTGTTAGTCATGTGGAGCAGAAAGTGAGAGAGGGAAAGAGCAGCTGGCACGAAGATAAAGCAATTTACAGCAACTACTTGGTCCTCTTCAAAGTAGTGCAACAACAACAAAATCCGTT
This sequence comes from Zhuqinia jingwanae, assembly GCA_027744095.1. Lineage (NCBI taxonomy): Eukaryota > Metazoa > Arthropoda > Collembola > Entomobryomorpha > Paronellidae > Zhuqinia > Zhuqinia jingwanae. The sequence continues at coordinate 15,496 of JAHZNC010005420.1, read as the reverse complement.
TTTTTCTTCTATATTATGTTCATCTTGCCTTATTTTTTGAATTGAGTTTATGTTCTTGTGTATGTGTGAATATGAGAAATAAGAAGGTTTTCTTGGATAGATAGAAAACTAACGGCAAAGAAATATATTTTATTTGGATATGATTCGAGTGGGGGAAATTACGTAACAAAATGGGGCGAAAAGGAACCAATTTTGAAAATTAACGTTTATGTACAAGCATGTATAAAAAATACAATGTCGGCCGGCACCATATACCAAAAAAAAACATACATACTTACGTATGTGTATACATGAGAGATCCCTATTTCGCTACTTCAAACGAATATCCAGCGATCACTTGTATTACTTCCGCTGCATTCACACATACACACACACACACACACACAAAGCAAGTCTTTACCTGAAAAAGTGGAAGGAACTATTAAATCATTTACCGTTTTTCTCTTCTTTACACACCTTGTGAAAGGAATTTGTACGTTGCTCGTTTTTCATATCACATAAATACATACATCGTTTGTCTCTCCTCCTTTTCTTCTCAATTTTATTTCAAATGGGAAAATGGCTAATCGAGACAGGTGAATTTATTTGTGAAAAAAATGCAATTAAAGTGTCATTTCTACTAAATTTCTCAATTTTGTTTATGAAAATTGTGAAAAGCATGCTTACACACAGCATCATCACTTTCACTACTACACACACTACTAGTCATCGTTGCGTATATCGGGCGCAACGAGGCACAGTACCAGCATCAAGATCCAGATGTACATGTGTATGCGATCATATAATTGCCTTGCTCAGTTTTTTTTTCTTCTCATAGTACATTACTCTCTCTCTCTCTCTCTTGTTTTACCAAGCAATCTGACAATAAGTAGAAGGAATGCTTACGCATGAATCCAAAAAGAAAAAAAATCCACCTGTCTTTCACCTTAGTTTTCTCTAGTCTTCTTGTTTTTTTTGCTCAACTCCTTTTCTAGCTGGATTGTTACAAGATGAAAAAAATGTACACAGTTCATATCGTTAATGTTACTAGGACTGCTACTACAGCACTGCTACTTTCCACTACTTCTATTACTTTACTTGAATGATATAATTTTCCTAGTACACTTTTTTTTACTCTGCAGTACTTCTATCATCATCATCCATAATGTGTATGTGTCAGCCAAGTGGAGAAAACGCAAACAAAGCATGATATGTTTTTTTTCCGCTATTTTTTTGCCAACTGTACAATCTCATCGTTTTACTTTGGGATACCTATCTTGTTGAGATAAAGGGTTGTCTTGCTTCTTTTTTTTTCAATTTACCAGCGCAACTCTCCCAAACATACAGGCAGACATCCGAATCGCGTTTTCTTTAAGAGGATTCAAGATGTCAAAAAAGGAAGAAAGGAAGCATCTAAGCAATTCAGCAAAAAAATGAAGTTATGCCACTTTTTTTTTTAACAGCACCATCACTACTATCACTACTACTTACTATATGCTTTTTTACTTTATTTAGTAGCTCTCTACTCAAAGGCTGCGTACTTAAACAATCTCTAGCGATGCTTTTTTGTCTGAGCAGGAGTATTTTTGTTACCTAAATAATAATATTACCGCGTGCAGTATACATAATAGTGTAGCATGTTTTATTGTGTATTTTATGATTTATCTGAAAAGCACAAGTATAAGAAATGAAAACGATTGTTATATAACGTCCCGTGCCCAACAAAATAATATATAGTGATAATAAGGAAGCAGGTAGTCCAAGCCGAAACATTGACGGAGTAAAAGGAACGCCATAAAATTGAGAAGAAAATATAGCTACAGGAAATTATCGTCATTTCTTTTGTTTCTTGTGTTCTTCTTCTTCTTCTTCTTCTTATTATTATTATTATTTTCCTTCGTCTGCTTCTGTGGTTTTTTTTCTCTCTCCCTCTCTCCGGTCTGTCCGAATGAACTCAAGTGGAATGGCATGTCCCATTACCATCATCATTAGCTCACACCTTTCTTATTATTCTCTTTGGCTGATATGGTTGTTACCTTGCCTCCTCTCTTTTCCAATGTATTTTACTATTATTATTGCTGCCGCCACCGTTTCTTTCGTTCCATTGCTTCTACTACAGCATCTATTATTATTATTGTGCGTAATGTTACGAGAAAACATTTTTTCTTCAATACGAGCTCGAGCAGTAGTAGTTGTAGAAGTAGTAGTCACGATCATGATGATAATAATAATAAAAATATTAATACTATAGAATGTATGTATGTTGGAGCCTCTTGGAACACACATTTGAACAAATGAATGTGCGTACAAATTGCTCAGGGTCATGAAACGCACACACAGCTTTTTTCCCGTCTGAACTTACAGAGTATAAAGTATATAGCAAATAAGTATGTATGTCATATATAAAAAGAGAAAACTATTTTTTGTGCAGCAATACGACTGAAACTTTTTCTATACTTTATTAAATACATTTTTAGCTAATTCATTTATTCAATTTAGCACTGGGAAATGAAAACTTGGAATTGCATGTGGGGAAGTCTCTTTTTGAATTGAATTACATTCCACACAGTTCATTGGCTCATCTTAATAGATTTTTCTTTGTACAGCTTGAAGTGAATTAGGGGGCGGCATGAGATAAAAAAATATATGTACATATATATTTTGAGATTCTCTTTTTTTGGCTGTTGATTACTATTTTGAGAAATACCTGCGTTTTCTTAGAAAAAAAGAAGCATTTTGAAGTGTGCTAACTTCATGGTTGATGCATGCTGAAAAATAACAAAATACGGCCGCATTCTCTGGTCCCTTTTCAAGCTATGCATTATATACTTACACGTTACTACTGTTAGCCTTGCAAAAACCTTGAATACCTACGCACTTTAGCTGAATTAAATTGGTAAAAAGGAACAAAAGAAAGTGGCAGTAATAGACAGACAAAAAACAAACATCCCTACTTTCCGTAAAGTGAGCAAAGGACAATTTATTTTATGCTATGATTTTTGCTGCAGTAATTTTTAAAAGTAATTTTAAAATGTACGACCTAACATACGACATGGTTTATGGATATTCCCTTTCTCTCTCTCTCTCTCTCTTTACAATTTTTTGTGTGTTTCTCCCCTGCTTTCTTTTAAGTTTTCTTTTATATGTTCCTATGCCTATCATCATTGCTCGTTGTAGACTAAGGATATGGGATGGGATCGTTATGGCATAAAAGAGAAAAGGGAATTAGGTAAAGGTAGAGAGACCATCATAGAAAATGTAGACGGTATTTTTTTTGTCCTTGTACCTCGTATGTCTGCTGCTGGCTTCAATAACTGCAAATTTCATACGCACGCACACAATGCTTCATAAAGAAAGGAGTTAATGGAGAAAATGTGGAAATTTTATTGTCCAAGCGAGGCTCTATTCCTGCAGGCAGATTTATATGCTTTAATGATGGCATCTCACCATTTCTCTCGTTTCTTTTGAAGGAGCAGCGCCTACTCTCTCTCTCCCTCTCTCTTTCACTTTTCGTCCTTGCCATATTATTATTATCATCGCCATCATCATTATTACAGAAGTTGCGTTGTACTCCTCATTCCTAAATACATTACATAATATAACTTCTGGATACGGACTAGAGTCATGTAAAAATACGGTGCATATTGTAAGAGAAGGGAGCAAGGATAGCGAACGTGATCACATGCAAAAGACGAGAACGATGATGATCATAACCACGAGGTTCCTGGCATTCCAGACTTACGCCTGGAGAAGAAGAAGAAAAAAATGGATAGGAATCACCTTGACTGGAAGAATATTATTTTTGTTTTTAAATTGTGTCTGGAATGTTGTGGGAAAATTGGGGAAGAAAACATGGGAAGTAAGGTTCAGTCGAGTACCAAACATCTAGTTCTAATGCTGCAGATGCCATAAAAAATTATTTACAGTGAATTCAACAGCAAATATAGTTTGACATTTTTTTCTTCTAAAAGTAAAATTCCTCTACTTTGTCTGAACGGAATTTGTCTGACATTTTCATGCAGAGTAACTTCTCCAGTTGCATCTTTTCTTTCAACTGGATTTTTATTGCGTATTCGTATGAATATTATTATTATTATTATTACCATGGTCGTCGTCGTCATCCACCATTATTACGACTTTGATGTGCACTTTTGTTCCTTTAAACAGCAATACGTGAGTGCGTACGAGCACTTTTCCGCTTTCATTTGTAGCTTAACTTGGGCAAATGCGCCTACGCAAATATGTTTTATGCTCGTCGTCGTCTGCTACTGCTTGGTTTACAAGCTCCGTCTCATATTTATCCACAACACATTCCAAAACGTCCGATGGTTGTAATGCCATGATAGGAGTTTGGGGGTAATTCTGCACATCAGACTATGCGAAGGTCACTGTCGTGGTTTCTAACCTAGGCATCCAAATAAGTTTTTAGGAAATCAAATTTAAACCATGTGCACATGAAAAGTGATGATAAAATGTACACATAGTTTTTAAGGAAAAATGTGCGCAGAGTGTATTCAGCACTAGGTATTGGTTGTACTGTTAAAAAATAGATTTAATTTTTTCATCCTGCACACATTGCGTAAATGTGTTTAATGATAAACCCACTAAACACGTGTAATATCTATCAAAGGAAACTTTAAATTTTTTAAATTTGAAGACATTAGTGACTTTGATGTGTCTGGGGGTATTGCTCTAGTTTTTAATATCCATCAGCCGTTTTGGCTGGAGTGCTGAGACCCAGAAACACATTTTAGTTGCCTGAGACCTCAGACGAGAAACTTGGTACCAGAATGAAAGAAAAAATAACTTATGAACCATCCATTAATGACCGCTTTTACTTGGTGAACTTGACCATACCAATTGTCTGGAGGACAATTTCAACTTTATTCATGTATTATTACTATTATTATTATTCGTGATGTTGTGGCTGCATAATGGGTAATATTGACTATATGTCTTCATAATATTACTTAGGTAGTATTTTTATGTACTCCAGCGAAATCAACATACCGCGAACGTGAAGGCATACTCTAGTAGTGGCTGTAACTGCAGTCGACTTGTGCACAAGCGACGATAGGATGAATTTTATGAGCTTCCGGAGTCAGAATTGGATTTTATTCTCTAGTTTTCCCTCACGCTTACTTATGTAGAGTTTATTGTTGGTAGTGGGTACGCTAGTGAGTCAACATCAATTGCAGCATTCCCACAAAATAATTTTTCTTCTCTTTTTTTGTCGTTGCACAAAAATTCTAAGGATATATTCCAAAAAAAAAGCAAAAGGGCATCATCATCTTAATCTTCATAGTATGATCACCTAATTTGGTAACATATCCTCCTTGTGATTATACGATGGTGATGGTGATGATGATGGCGATGTTCGAGTTTCGAGAAGAACCCCAAAATATTTTTCTCGATGAGGAAAAAAAAGTTATGATGAATAAAAGGAAATGACATCATGCATAAACCTGAAGTTTCCTGTATAGAAGCATGTATACATATACTAGAATGGAAGGAATAGCTGTATTATCATCATTAAAAGAGGAGAAGGAGCAATTTTGTTTTTTTGAGGGTTGGGGGAACACTCTTCATCATCATGTCAGAGGCCTATAACTTTCTCCCGATTTGATTTTATAGTAAACGTGTGTGATCATTTCAGAAAAAAGTAAGTAAGTATAGATTCAATGGGACCATGTCGACTCTCTTACTGACTGACTGCCGATGAGTGGGTGAATTTCCTGCTCAAATCCAAGTGATCATGATGGTGTGTGGTGATGGCAGTAGTGATGACATTCAGGCATGCTACTACAAAGCCAATAGATAATATGTACGAATTATACAATGAATCAGAAATCAAGTAACTTCTCACGAACCGAACATCTCCTGAATCATGATATTGATGATCATCATCATGATGACAATGGGTATTCCCTTTTACTGATTTCAATGTGCAAAGACCATCACTATCAACGCCGCATATGACACGGATGCAATTCGATAGAGTAGTGAAATAAATAAAAAAATATATAAAAAAGGATCCTCCTTCCGCTCCTGCTGCTCCTATTTTCATTCCAGATAGATAGTGCGGAGTACACAAGAAATATTGCTGATATTATTATTATGAAAGAATATTATTCCATTATTATAACTTCTACTATTATTACGGAGGGAACGACGATTTCTTTCCTTTCTTTCTTTTCTGGGATGATGGCAATATTATTTGAATTCAGACGGACACAGTCATTCATTCATATCATCACATTTCCCCTCTCTGTCTCATACTTTTTTGCTTCCTCCCTCCCTTCTTCCTGGTTTTCAATAGAGCCATTATGATACAAACATTATACTATGTAATGTAGGTATACATATAATATGTGTAAGAAATAAGAAGAGGAGGAGGAGAAGAACATACATAATATATAGAATTCAAAAAAAAGTAACACACTCACATAAAGCAAGGGTGATCAGACCGGGAGCGACTATATATATTTATACATATAACAGGCAGACAGAGATCATCATTTGTACACTTTGGTATTCAATGGACGACGGATGTAAGTTTAATGTTATCGCAATAAATATATTGTCAACTTTATTTCTACGAGATCGATGAATTGAAAAAAGGGGTTTATTCTCACTGTCTTGCTATCAGTTGAATATGTATGTGTGGGGGTGGATCGGAGTAGTGTCTCCCTAGCTGGAATATTACGGTGATGATGAGGATGAGGATGATAGCAACCAAATATCACTCTAGGATGATGATGATGATGACGGCGATGATACTATCATATTATGTGATGACATTATTTGTTATACACCACACAAAAGTTATAAACATATGATGTAATTTTTTTTTAAACACCATCACGATAACAGCAGCGGTAGAGTTTACTACTGCCAAACAGAAAAGGGGGACAAGCCATTGGTCTACTTTTCACTTGTCGCTATGGACCCGTGTGCAGATAAACGATAAGGAATAATAATAATAATTGTTATTATTATTTTGTTAATTGTTACACCAATAGATAAGGAAATGGCCTTCAAATTTTATTCAATGGTTTGAATTCTTGATGAAAGGAGAGAAAGCACTTTGAAGTAAGATATAGATGCATAATAGTACAATGTGCCTTTTAATTTGTCCATTGTTTTCCGCGTACAATGATAATGGTTGTTTGATGTTGTGGTGTTGGGCTTTGTTACAAGGGTAACAAAAACTAGAGCTCAAATATATTGTTATATTCGCCCCCCCTTTGAATCCCTNTACAAGGGTAACAAAAACTAGAGCTCAAATATATTGTTATATTCGCCCCCCTTTGAATCCCTTTTGTAACACTTGGCAATATCACACAATTGGGAAAAAACAACAGCGGTCGACATACAAATGCTCGTGCAGTTTCCACGCTATATCATCCAAATATTTTGTGACATATCATATTATCTTCATGGTATACATTATAACTTTTGAAAAGTAGCCCATTTGCAAGTAAAAAAAGTAAGCTGTAAGCATTCTAATATTTTTTTTCTCTATCTGACGTGTGATATGTAGAATAGTGAGTGAATGCACTTGAAAAGTTTTATTTAGAAAAAAAGAACTCTGGCAGTCCACAAAGTTTTTTTTATGGAAACACGCTCACCAAAGTTTGTTTCAGAATGAAAGAGGAAAAAGCTATGAGAAATAAAATGTAATCTATGGGACCACCACTCCCACTATTAGAAATCTCCACATGGGACATTATTTTAAAGCCTTCTGGACTACGTGTGCGTATGCAATGGTATGCGTGAATGTGAGAGAGAAAGACTGAGAATCCGACGATATGTGATCGGGTTTCCTTGATGGTTACCACAGTACACGACCAAAGAATCATGTATTGGTTCCCACAATGTCCGTCTATTTTATGATGGTTATCCAACTACCACCTATGTATATTACGAGCGGGCAAATGCAAACTGAATACTTATACTTGTATATATACATATTTATTTATATAGGTAGATAGATACATAAAGAACCAGCCATGCATACAGATATGTTTCCTGGTTGAAGCGTGTGTGTGTGTGTGTGTAAGAGAGAGAAGAGAGACTTGCCGCTGACGCATTAATATTCAACTGGTACAATATGATGTGATATTTTGTGGACACCGCGTATTTTATATCTATATTTCCTATTCTTTCCACTCTATATATATACACTCACACACACATAGTAAGTAACAACTTTTGAGCAAACTTTTCAATTGAAACAGTTTCTGTACAACAAATATCACACATCACTTTCACATATATATGTATAGAGAGTCATAGTTTCACGGTCCCCCTTTTCAATACTTTTCACTTTTACAAAAAAAAACTATTTGATTTAGTCTTCATAAATCAGGATCCACGTGGTTGGAATATTTTTATAACAAAACAAGTAGATATGGCAAAAAGGGAAAGTGAGAAGAGAAGAAGAAGAAGAAGAAGAAGAAGAGAAAAAAACGAAGAAAATTGTTTGGCCTTTGACTGTATACATGTTGATGTATATATTGTGTGCATGTATGTGTGTGTGTGTGTGTGTGTGTGAATGAAGTTAAATTTCCGTAAAATGTGTGAGAGGAAAGGATCTTTACTGGCACGTAGATAAAAAAAGTGAGCTGATTGAAAGTTGGCTGAAGAGTGAGGGTGGTGTAATATCTATAAATATTTCTGTATAATAGGTAGTGCGCTGCAGATAGATTACTTCACTTCTTCTTGTACTCTGAGAGAATTTACTGTGCGAAAGACTGTTATTCAGGATCAACAGCAATACTAAATACACATATTTTATATACACATTACCCAACTATGTAAGTATTGTATGTGTGTGTGTGCAGGTTTTTCTTATAAAGTACTTATTGTATTCATCTGAATATACTTAAATACGGAGAGATTTTTATATTTTTTATATCGAATTTCTCTCAAAATGATTCTCTGCAGTTTGCCAGGTTTTTTTTTCAAATAGAAAAAAACTTAATCGTGTGGGTAGGTATAAAGTATTCGTAGCAATTGAAAAAAAAACCTTCCCATTAAATTTATTTTCTTCAAAAGTAACATTCATACAGAGAGAAACTTTGAGCAGAAAACGATGGATTGAAAATACAGATACTGCAAATACGGTTGAAAGATACGAATTTCTGAGAAAAAATTATTTCATTTTTTTTTGGTAAAATGGAGATATGATATGAATGCATAGGACGTGCATAATATGCGTAGCTAGTTACCTTTATTCCCAATATAGAAAAAATGTTCAACATAAAATACAACCCTTTTGCATGAATATAAGTGCAGTGCATTGCAGCTGGTGAAAAAAAGTACAATATTTTTTATGTAGCCATTTAAATCCGCCATCACACATACTTTTCATAACTTTTTTTTCTAGTCTTGGCTTTCCTCTCCTCTTTCGCTTTGCCTTAAACAAAATTAGTAAAAGGGGCTCTTCTTTCTTGTGCGAAATTGGATCATTTCATGTGCATGCTCATGACTTGTCCTTCATTTGGAATGTTACATGTCTATGTCTCTCTCCCTCTCTGGCTACAAGTATGGACGTGTAGGTATGCACAAGAACATAGGTATTCCCTATTATAAAAAGTGTACATACCTAATATTTTTGTAAGGAAAAAGCGTTTCGTTTGGTACGGCTCATTCCCACTCAAGATCACATGATCGCCTTGCAACTTATTTTCCAGAGTTGTCGTCGCAAGAAGAAGCCTGTCCTCTTTTTCCCTTTGATCAGCCCCATTACCACCACCACCACCAGCAATGAAACCTCACACAGTCAGTCTAATAAATTCAAGTGGAGAGGCACACAAGTCCTTTGACTTTTTATCTATGAAATATACTTGATGGCCATGCACACACACACACACATACACACACAATCCTAACTCTTTCACTCTGTCTCTCTCTCTCTTACTTGCTATGTCACGCTACTTGATATACCATGCTCATTACACTTATTCAAAAGAAACAGCAGCAACCTAGTCAGAAAGAGAGAGAGGGAGAAAGAGAGACCGACGACAACGACCACGATCATTTTCGTTAATACTTCAATTCATATACTTTTTTTTAGCTTAGCACGTCCTCTCCTTCTTTCTTGGCAGTCCAACATAAAAGAAAAGTTGGGTATAATGCATGTATGCCCTCCAAGCTGAAGCACATAGGAACCCCGAAAATAATATGTATAGCCGACCATTGGCCATCCAGCTGATATTGTCAAGAGTCGTCGTAAATTGCTTGCTACTCCTTTGAACTTGTCTCCTCTCTTCCTCCCTCACTCGTGTGAGAAGAATTATAGGCTCACTTATTTTCTCTCTTCATAGATATGTATAAATAATAGCTTTTTGTGTATGAGAGCCTTGGTGTGTGTGTGTGTGTAAAAATATGTGTACTTTATCTGAGAATGTAATAGAAGCATAAGCAACTTCCACTCTCTCTCTCTCTCTCTCTCTATGTGAATCAACGAGTTTGTTTGTTGGTGGTTGGTTGGTGGCCCTATCCTATAAGCTCACCACCACCACACAGTCAACTCCTCTCTCTCTCTCTCTCACACACAAACACAATATAGTAATGATGATGTCCTGTGGTGTTGTCTAAAGAACAAGTTTGGTTACTTAAATACATGATGTATGTGGATACCAACCCAACCGAACAGGGCAGCAAAAGTGGTGGTTATGGAGAGTGTGTGCGTAAATAAATACGTGTGGCAATCCCACATAATATTAATATGTATATCTGGTAAAGAAAGTAAATAATATAATACATATATATATTTCGTTTCATCCTCAATATCCTTCTCATCGCCATCATCAGTTTTACTATGACAAGGAAGTACAGATATACTATAAAAGCATATATATGATATAGTGCAAAGAAGTAAAAGATGTGGAGAGAAAGTGAGGGCGAGTAATGATGTAGCCAGCGTGATTATGACATGATGTTGAATGATGAATACTCGTTGAAATGATGGAGTGTTTCAAGCCTTCTCCATGACTCTTTTTTTTAACACCAAACAACAGATCAACTTGAAAATGTTTACATATAAAATTCAGGGTAAATCCCATAACAACTTACCTATATATGCTCATTTTCACATTTTTTTATGTCTCTCTATGTTTACAACATTCTTGGAACATATTTTTCATTTATTAAAACTATTCCCATTATCATCACCAAAGCACACACACACACACTCACGATCTCCATCTTAATATATTATAGCAGTTTTTCTCAGTCCTATTAAGTAAGTAGCTGTAAAACAAAATTATGAAACGTGTGTTATTTTTACAGCCACTATATAAAAAAAGTATTACGATTTATCACGTTGTAAAATTTTTGTGCCAAACATTTTCGCGCTGATGGCTGCTCTGAAACTCTAGAAAAAATAAATATCGCCATCATTACGAAAAAAGACAACATGGTAAAGACACCTTCATCATCATTAGATGCAATATATATTATGGACATGATGATGATAAGGACATGATGATAATATGTAATAGTTATATAAAGTCATCCATTTTTCCCCTCTTCCTCTCTACCACCAAACAACAAGTGCTTGAGTGCAATCTGGTACAAATGACATTTTATTGTAGGATTTATGAAATAGTAGTCGTGGCAAGGGAAAAATTAACCGGGTAAAATGGCATTTCACGATTATCACACAACACACCGTATACACCAACCTACTAAATGTACGTGGGAAACAAAATACTGCAATCTTCGCTAAAAAAAACATATAAAAATGGATATAAACGTAAGCGTGCTTAAACACTAATTCATAAATAAACCATGCTCTCTCGTAGAAAAACATGTAGTAATAATAACAACCTAACTTTATGCTGTATGCTGTTTACGACGAAAATGGATTATTATTGTGCAATGTAATTTTTTTTTGTTGCTTGTGTCTACAATGCGGCTTACGTGATGTTGTTGATTGTATAGTCAGTTGTGTGTGGTGGGGGTCGGCTTGTCGAGCAAGGATAAAGTTATCCTTGAAAAAAAAGAAGCCTAGAGGGAAAAGATTGAGAAGTATCATCTTCAGCTTATCCCGTGGGTCTTGTTATCATTACAACTACTACTCCTACTACACAAACATAGACATACATTAACCATTATATAGAAACTAATTTGATGTTGCACAAGAAAACCTGCTTCTACTTTCTTTATACCGTTTTTCATTTCATGTCTGATGATGAACGGTGGAGAAGATGTTAATGAAAGCTTACTCGAAAAAAATCCATGTGTGGATAGAGTTTATGTCAGGGAATCTGTTTGATTGTAAGTTTGAACCTCAATGATCGTGATGATAACTTGTATACTTATACGTTTATATAGAACATACATAATGTTATCTAAATATATAAAAAAATGTGGCCTTTGATTTTATTTTGGAAACCACATAAGCAGAAACACGCACGGACACATTTCAAGTTGTCCTCAATTACCGTTACGTGTGACCATGTTGACGACAGTGATTGTTGTTGATGCTGAAGAGACAATCTCATAAATTACACGTTCTTCTTCCTTCTCATCACATAATATCTTTAATAAGTAAAATACATAAAAAAAGTTGTCACCATCAACATTATCAGAGTCACTATATCCTCCGTGTAGTAGTAGTAGTGGTAGTAGTAGTAGTAAAATACGTTGGCTTATTTTTTTGATGGTCTGGGTGGATGATACGCAGTGGGATGAAACCAATGCCAGAAACAGTTTAGAAAAAAGGGAAAGGTAAGACCTTTCCCTTTTCCACCATCTCCACTAATTTCTGTTTACATTTGAGGTTAGCAATAAAAAAAGCTTACATGGAGGAGAGAAGAAGAAGAAGAATAAAACAGGAGAGGTTCTAAAAACTTTGTAAATAATGTATGCTGAGCACACGCTCATATGAGAAAAAAGAAGAAGAAACCTTGAATGTGTGAGCTCTTTTACACACTCGTTCTTTTCTCGCTCCTTTTCAGAAATAAATGATGCGAATATGAACAATTTTAAGTTGTTGTTTGTCTGTCTGTATGTATGTGTTTCCACCTAAATATACACATGTACTACTAACAAGCACATTTTTTCCTGGATACTGCTGCTTCGTGAGAATAATGATAATAAAACAAAAAAACCAAGCTCAAGTGTCTTTTTTTTCTGTGGAGATTCCCCAAAAAACCATGTACGCTTAACGTGCACATGCACAAGTCTCTCTCTCTCTCTCTCTCTTACTCTCACACACCCTTACCAATGTCGTGTGTTGCTTGTTCTTGCTACTGCTACTACTACCGCTGCTGCTGCTGAGCAAGCCAAAGTCAAGCAAAGTGCGTGAAAAACAAATAGAAAGTGCTAATACCAAATACCAAGGGACTATAATATCCCAGACAAACAGTCAACGAATGAGCAGTCAGTTAAACATGGGTACGTCTTTATTTTATGAGAGGAGCACGAGAGAGAGAGAGACAAAAGGCTTTAAGCCAAACAGTTTTTATTATGCTGTTATCCAAAAAAGAGGAGAAAAAAATCACCTTGTCTCATGCTTTTTATATTTTGTATGATGATGATGATGATGATAACATAAGAGAAGAATAAAGNGATGATGATGATGATGATAACATAAGAGAAGAATAAAGTACTTTTATTCTTGGAATGTGTGGATTTTCTGTACAGCTGTATGTGTTCATCCTTTACAATGTTAGTCATGCAATGCACCTGCTCGTGTTTATATAATATATAGTTTTCCATATATATAAATCCACTATGAAATGTCAATTGTATAGTAGTAAGTAAGTCACACAGGAATCGTAGCTATGTAAGTAAGGTATTGTGGATTACTTACAAGGGTAGAGTTCCTGTGTCCGGTGATTTTGGAGATTGGCGTTGGGCTGCTACATCACTTTTTTTTAACGTAGATTGTGTATCTGTATTTTAAATAAGCAGTTTACCGAAAACTTGATACTGGTCACCACTTCAAACGGAGTATTTGAAAAAATAAATTATGTAGATCTTTAGTACATGTCCAAGTTGTGGACAAGAAGAAGTACAGATAACGTAGTCAACGTCAGCCTTCAACTCACCGGACACCGGAATACTATACTTTGTCAGTCACTTTAAGACACATATTTTCGGTCTAAAAACCAAGATTATTGTTTAGCCTTTTCGGTAAATTTCCCCAATTTTTTTTTGTATTAACGGATGGGTGCAGCGAGAAACTTCGAACGAACTGGGTGGGTGCAGTATATCAACTTAATATTACCGGTAAAGTTTATCGGTTGTTTTTTGCATTGTTACAAAACGAACTTGACGACAACTATTTCAATTTTTACAACTCATTATATTTAAATTGAATGCCATTAGACCTACTGTTACGCTGATGTTACAAAACGGATAAAAATCGAAACATGATTCCATTCTTTGTCGCTACCATTTATTATTTTTATTATTTCTTTGCAAATGGAAGAAATATTAAGGTTTTGCACTAGTTTTATATTTGAAAATAGGAAACTTGAATCTATCCACGTGGATATGTGCTCTCAAGCATGAAGTATTTACAATTTCCCTGAAAGTTTTCTAATGCCACCTAAAAGTGTAAAGTAGTAAAAATGAGAACAAAATTTTTTGTCTGGGAGAATTTTTTTTTTGTCTAGACAAAAAAAAACAAGTAAAAAAGAAGGTTGGTTCAATTATTCCAGATTAGTCTGAAGATGCACAACCTTGCTTCGTCCTCATGATCATCATAGAATCACAATCTCATGGCAAGGTAAATTTCATTAGATAGGTACACATTATCTACATACATATATACATATAAAACATAAAGTTATATTATTATAGCTAACCATTCACAAAAAAAATACAAGGAGGGAAAAAAAGGAAAATAAAATTACGTATGTTCTCACTTGCCAAAAAAAAAGACACGGGAAAAAAGTAAAGGGGAAAAAATATCTTTAATCTTCTTGTGTGTTGTGTTTAAAGTAAACAATGCTGTGTATAATATAAATGTAAACTAGATGACATGGTTGTTGGAAGATGGTAATATGAAAGTGGTGGTCTTGTGTGTCGGTTGCGTTGATGATGAGGATGATTATGGCAGTGGTAGGTAAAAGTGGATGATAGCTACAGAGGAGAAAGAAAATAAGTCGAGCCAAGATCTCGCTGCTTGATGTTTTGGATAATGGCCTGCTAAACCACACGCATATCATTTTGTGGATCACAGCAACAACGCGAGCTCACACATACTAGTACACGGATATATTTATGCACACACAAGGAGCAACACATAACACAACACCCTTATATTCTCATATTATATTATATACCTACATACATACGTTCTTGTAAATGTTCATATGCAATACATAATATATTTTTTTAGGAAGCTGCTTCCTTTTTTTCCGCCTTTTACCTCATCCCCAGCATCAGCGAGTTAACTTTCACCAGGGTATTGCCACCGCTGCCGTTTTATAAGTTTAATATTCTCTCATGGTTTCTCTGTTTTTCAATCTTGTGATGTTTTTTTTTAAAAAAA
>JAHZNC010005419.1:0-32233 GCA_027744095.1 Zhuqinia jingwanae | reverse complement strand
ACGATGATTTATATACAACAATAATATGTTGTATGTGCATGAAAGCTTGCGCCATGCATGTCAAAAACTGATGAGATGCATTCATCATATCGGCACGTACAAAAATTTGAAAAATTTGGTATTTTCTTCAATGATAAAGTTATTTCCTCGTTATCGTTGTTTGCATTGTTTTTAAAGAAAAATAGTTTCTTCGACAATACGTATAATTATTGTGGTGACTTGATAACTGACAAGATCATGTGTAGTATGATCTTTCTCTTTTACTATTTTTTTCTGAATCGTCAAAACAAAATTTGTAGACGAAGAAATCGGGTCGTTTAATAATTTAGCCCCAAATTTTTACCAAATTCAAAATACCAAAAATTAATCCAATAGCAATAAAATATGATTTATCCTCTTTTTCGTAGACCACCATTGTGGTGCAAGGTACTGCATTACTACATACATACATACATCGTTTGAAAAGCAAATTCAAAAGTGATATAGAGCTAAACTTGAATAGAATAGTATATTTTTTTATTGTTTTTGTTTGCTCTGATTCAGCTAAGGTAAAAGTGAAGTCTTTTGATAAAAACCAAGTTTTTCACATGCCTTATTTTTGTGGTCATGTGGTCCAGTTTACAAAAATGCATTTTCTTTTCTTCCCATTTTTGTATTTGACGTTGACGTTTTCGTTTTCAAACATTGAAGCAACTCATTTAAGTAAATACTTTTTTTTAAACGTATATCTCGTTTTGTATGCGTATCGACATTTTCCGCCTGTCATACTTTAAAAAAACATCTACAATGGAAATGATATTGTCAACGTCCATTCCCCAAATGAAAGCAAGTCTTCACACATGTAAAATAATGCATTATTAAATATTTCCCTTTTAAAAAAAACTCAATTTACTCAAGCAACACATCAAACAAGAATCTATTTTTAAAGTTTGTAAATTAAATTCAAACGTCACATACAGCATAATGTTCAACCTTTGCATATTATTGTTATTACGATACACATATTACTTCATACAGTTATTCAAATGGCTACTATGAAAAACATTCTCAATAAAATTAAATCACCATTAAACTTTTTTTTTACTTTCATTTTCATTCAACGACTCCTCTTCTTTTTTTTATCGTTACATCCTAAAAATAGCAGGTGCAGCAGTATAATTACAAAAGGTTTAATATTAGTGCATTATAATCATCATCGTGGCACACTATAAATTTCTGCATTACATGTTACTCGATAATGATAGCATCTGTGTTTGTCCTGTGGGCCATGATATGGGTGCGTAAAAAAATGAAAATGAAAACTTATACATATACTTGTCTAGTAATCTCTCACGGTAGATAAAAGAAAAGAAGCGTATCAAATTCTTTTTTTCGCCTACCAGATTATATGGTCATTCACATTAAATAACACCAAAGTATCAAATACCATCCACAAATCTTTAATAATAGCATAATAACATAATGTGTCATAATAAAAATGCGGTAACAATTAATAATCGCGCGTAGAGCGGAACATCCAAGCTAAAAAAAAAAGAGCAACGCATTCATCCATTCCGTTTTGTCAGTTAAACATTGTAACTGCATTTGGTCAATCAACAGTTTTTGCGAATCCTCATTTCGAATGCAGTTTCAAATGTCCAAACTTGTCATGTTAGACCATTCATCTTTCATGTAGGCACTTGCCATTGATTACTGCCACACCTGTCATCCATACCACAATCACCACTGCTTAATATTAATATACATGCCTATAGTACAACGTACAACCCTTTACCAATTTTAGCACTTTTAGTACGCTTGTACGCTGATATAGCTGTTGCATGCTTAGAGCACATTTGAAAAGATTTTCTCTTAAAAAAAACTGATTTCCTTCCTTCCTCATCATCCCATCTCTGAAGAAAATGTGGCATATCCTATAATAGTTCTATTTATCTTGTTACTACTACTCCTTAACATCTCTGTAAATGATTGTAACTCTATCTATGCATGTTTAATTCATATGCGTGTTTCACATTTTTTTTATCTTCTTATTAAAATGGGAATTACTTTATTAAAGTAACCGACTCTTTCAAAATTTACATGAAAAACATTTCAAAATTATGCACAATGACTTTATAGCGTACAATGATAATAATGATGACAGGACAAGTAGCCAATAATGTTTTTAGAAGAGTGAAAACGTATGTTTTTTTCTTCAAATGACTTGCTGCATAATATAATCTGCAATCTGCACATATTATTATGATTCCACTGCTGTTGCATATTATTTTGTATTAATCATCATCATTATTATCATTCTCATAATATAATATCTTGTTATTTTATGATGAATTCCAAAAATTGATCACTGAACAAACGATGCGTGCAATAAAAGCATAAACGACAATCACGAGGTTAGTGAAGTGTGTGTATAATAGTGTGTAATACACACTGTGTATGGGGATGTGTGCGAACTTTTTCTCCCATTAGCTTCATCTCTGTAAAATTTGTGTTTTTTCTTGGCTATATATATAAGTAGGGAGCTCATTACCACTCTGTTTCTCATTTGTCATTTTCAAATTGGAGAGGGCACATGTTATGCAAACTCGAAATATTTTTTTTAAATGAACGTCAAAGAATACTCACGCTGGTTGAAAGATGAAAGTGTTTTGGTCACCGTTATCAGCAGCAGCGTTGTTTGTTGTTACTTTTGTGCGTTTTTCATGTAAAAAACCACTATAAATGCTGTTACTGCGCTGCTGCTATTTAGTGGTGTGCAGTTTTGTTTGGTAACCCGCAGTTCGCGTAGTTTAAATATATTAACTTGTTATTTGCTGCTTCCTTCTTTCCTTCCTTCTTTTTGTTAACTTGTCCTTCAACTTTTTTGGGGGAGAATTTACATGCATCAACGATTTCGAAGATTTATTTTAACAGAAAGAAAGAGGAAAAACAATGGTAGCAAGTTTAGGATGGGAAATTAATTATTTGAGTGACTTGCTTCAGTCGTCAGTCATCAGGAAATCAGTGCCATTTCAAAATTACACGAAATATCAACCAAGAAAAGATTGGTAGTGAGTAGTGCATTTTGAGAAGAAAAAATGGGTGTTTGGTCATTTACACTGGTAAGTTTAATTTTTGAAATTTTTTTAAATGCAATAATATGCCCATTATAGAAATTTGTTCATTCAATATGACATTCCTTTTCATTTGTTTTAGTTGCGACCTCGGGCATTTTTATGTGCATCCCTAGTCTTGGTCGGTTTCCTCTTTCCAGAAACATGCTTTGCTGGAAAGAAGCAAATTCCCCCAGTTAAGCACCTTTTCGGAGTAGGAATTGGTTATCAAAAAGTAGTTCATTACAAACCAGTTTTGGTATTTTCAAAATCACAACGTCCGAAGCACCGCCATCCAGGATGGGGTTGGAGTGGCGGTGGTAGTAGTAGTAGTGGGAGTGCTCACAATTCATACACGCCGCCTGTAGTTTTGCAACAACATGCATCTAAAAGTTCGGGCAAACGTGGATATGCATATGGACATCCGCCTCCTCCTTATCGTCATCGAAGGAAAAGGAAACGACCACTACATCAATTCCTCCGCCCATTGACTAGTCTTCATCCCAGCCCCAGTGGTAGTGGAACTCGAGGTTGGGGTTGGAGACATGCAGGATCGAGGAGACCACACAAAAGTCACATGAAAGGTAACAATCGGCATCATCATTCGAGCCATAGTGGAGGTCGATACCATATTGGTGATCTTCATGGGCATGGTGGAACCGGATATCATGGTGGTGATAATCATGGACATGGTGTAAACGAATATCATGGGAGCGGTGATGTGAATTATAAGCATAATAATGACCATTATCATGGTCATCCTGAAATTTCTGACAGTCCCCCTGTCCAACAACAAGATGATTATAGAAGTGAAGGAATTTGGGGTGGAGGAGGTGTTAGCAATGGTGGTGGTGTTGTGTATCCTTCCCATTCTTCGAATTATTTTGGTCCCCCTTACTCCTCTTTTGATGACATGGATGATGATCATGGAGGTTACGAAAGCGAAATCCGTGAGCAGTGGAAAAATGAAAAGCCAGAGTCAACGACTACATCAACGCCCACAGCTTCCCCAACTCCTCCACTTTATCCATTTACAGATAATCCGCCAAAGAGTGATACAAGTGTTAGCAGCACTCACAGAGATTTTTTGAAAGATCACATGAAGAATTTTTATCAATTTCAAGAGTATCAACAAACCACTACAACTCCACCTCGAAAGAATCACGATGAGAGTCAGTATGCCCCATTTATGAGACCACCAGGTCCCTTCTTTTCTACAATGGATTCAATGCAAACGAGCTCCTCTTCAGAAGCGGATGAAAGAGGGAACAATGTCAGTAATAATAATAATAATTACGATGATGACTACTCGTACGAGGGAAAAAGTCGTTTGGATGTTGAAGATGCAAATTATTATGATAATTATTTCGATAATCCTAATAATGATATTCATCGGAAAATTAAAACGACACAACAAAGTACTCAAATACCAAGCACAGCGCACCCTACTTCAATAAGCAGCAGCAGCACTACAATAAGGGGCAGTAATAACAGTAAGCGTCCTCAAATTATTACTGCAGCTCCAAAAATATTCAAACCCAGTCCTAGAGTAGATGAAATTGGTAGTGGGAACAGCTTTAATAAACCGGGATTCTTTCCAACTTTTGATCAATTCAAACAGTTGAAAATGACATGACGTGACAATATGATACTGATGTACAGGAAAATTAAATGAACATTTTGTTATTTGTTGTAAAAATAATAAATTAATTATCGTTTTTATTTTTAAAATACTTGATCCATTTGCATAAAAAAATCATATTTTACAAAATCAAGATAAAAACGATTTGTAAATGAAAAAAAAAATCATTTTTCATCGTCTAAATCAAATGTATAAACGCCACCCCCAACAGAGCATATCACTCGTGCTCTAGTCGGATGTGTATTTAAACTAGTCACTGGATGACTACTTCCTTCATCATTCATTTTTAATAAACCCTTAATTTCTTCAGTAATTAAATCCCAAACATAAATACTACCAAAAGGACTTGCACTCAAGACATATCTATCGCTAAAATCAAAGCCTACCTCAATTTTATAATCTTTATATTTATCACTCGTATGGCCTTTATAGCACGCAAGAAGTTCTCCAGTGTCCTTATCAATTAATTTCACGGTTTCATCTGCCACAGAGAGCAAATGACTGGCTTGATCCCTACTAATTGCACAACTTGTTATTGCTTCCGACATACAGTCTACCGAGAGGGATCCCTGTCTCAGGTCATACAATCGAGTATAACCATCGGCACTTGCAACAAGAATGGTATTGTTTGTAACGGCAATTGCTGTGATACAGTCTTTGGCTTCATCAAAACATTGAATTTCCTTTTGTGAAGATCGGGCTGACCGAAGATCCCAAAGTTTTACCGTGTTATCCTGAGATCCGGAAATGATTACTGTGGAAAGTTCATTAAACTGGATACAAGTCACAGCAGCATTGTGACCTCTCCATCGGCGTTCCAGTCTGGATGTGGTAACATCCCAAAGAAAAACGTTCTTATCAGAACCAGCAGAACACAGTTGACTGTTATCGCAGGATCCCCGAACGTCCAGTACGTCTCCAGAATGGCCTTGGTATGTGCCAAGAAGGAGAGATCGCTCGGGATTCCATAATTTTACGGTACGATCAGAACCGCAAGTCATCAAATATTCACCATCCACTGCAAAGTGCAAAAATCAAATGTCAGTGAAGTCAATAATACATTTAAATTTTGTAAAATAATTTCAGGAAAAGAAAACGCTTGGTTCATTTTGAAAAGTTGTGACTTACCATTGTAACGCACTGCTCGAAGAGCACCTTGTTTACAGTTTGGAATAGTGGAAATTGGAGTACGGATAGTTTGCTTGTCAGACATTTAAAAATAATAATTAGGTACTACTGTTACTGGTAAAAACTTTTTTTTTGGACGTTTTCATCCGGCTTTTTCGATCATGTGACGATGGCTATAATTCTGTCACAGAATTTCTGTCTACGTATGTTTTTTTTACTTGCTTGCTTGTAAGCAAAAACATGTGAGTGTATTTACAAATATATCTATCTCTCCAATGCATTGCAATGGAGAGTTGAGAGTTGAGATGCGCATGTACATGCGCATGGATCAGTGATCCATGATCATCTCACCTGACTCTCCAAGTCCAAATTCACGTCTCATATAAAATTTCATAATTGTAAATTCTCCTCTGCTAAATAATTTAAGCAGCAGGGGGGAAGCTGTTAAAATGTTTGTTCAAGCTTGTAAAATATTTTAATTATAAGTTTATCGTTTGTTGGTCAATATTTTTGGTAGTTTATTTGTTGTTAAAAATACTTGTAAGTTAATTTATTAGGCAAGGAGAAAAAATACAGGTACATTTAATATTTAATACGTACGTATACACTCGTCTTAAATCTTTCGGGTCAATCTGTTTAATTCCGTTTATCAGTTACAATCTTCGGGAAGTTAAAAGGTTGAAGTTCACCTAATCACCCGTCAATTCCAAGACTATATATGCCATTTGAAAACGCATAGAGTTGAACGGTGTTAGTACAATTTTGTTTCAGTCAAATTCCCAGAGTATTTTTATTATTTCAATTTCAGAGTCAATCATACACGCGTTGTCTCCCTAAATATTGTTATAAAAAGTACTGTATACTTTAGCTAATAATTTAAAAATCCAATATATACTCAATAGCCTGCACCATCAATATAACTAGTTAAAATGTCAGCATTCGTTGGAAAAATCTTATTAACCATTGGACTTGGAGTGGTTTCTGCCGTTGTATACACTTTTTTAACTGAACGAGACAGAAGAAGGGAACAGCACACTCATACGCTTGGAGGGGGAAGATCCAGCAGATATGGTGATTCAGACTACAGCAGAGGTCGACCTTCTTTCGGGGAAAGGGAATACTCAGATCACACCTACGCGTCCAGGCGACGGTCCGATAAGAAGGAAACCCAAAATGAAACGAATTATGAGGAAAAAGAAGACAGTCAGGAAACCGGATCATTGCAAAAAAGCTGTCCCATTTGCATGGAGTCATTTCAAGATTTAAAAAGAAAAGGAATCCCAATTTACACTACGCCATGTGGCCATCTCTTTTGCCGTAATTGTTTGATGCAAGCTGTGCAAGCTAGTCAGGTGAAAGTCTGCCCGAATTGTCGTGTGAAAGTATCGTATACTGATTGTCATCGTATTTTTCTCTAAGTTCTTGTGCTTACTACTATTATATTCTTGTTTTGTTCAACTTAAATGTGATTACTAATACTGTTTTCAGAATGTTAATATAAGATAAAGCGGATATGATTATATTTAAAAAAAAAAATCATATCAGTAACAAAAGTACATTTTGAAGAGAAATACTTACTATGTAACTTAACTAAACTTAGGGAATCTAACTGGTATACTATAATACTATGACATAAGACTATTGAAGCAATAATAGGCACCATGTTGTGCCTAAGCGAAGGTTAAAATAGAGTTACCTATTGATTGATTACCAATAAAATAAATGAAATTAATAAAGCTTACGTATTTTTAAAATAGAAAATTTGGTTGTGTTTGAACTCCTTTTCATTCTTCTCGCCTCAATTTGCTGTTTCCGGGTTGCTGCGGTCAATGTTTTATAATTTCCGATTTTACATTGTTTTAAAATTTAGGTGTGTATTTATTAGCAACATTTCACTTATAAACTTTTGGAACAACAATCAGATAACTATAACAAATAAATTATTTATAACTATTATAATCATTTAAATTATTCTTATCATTGAAGTCCATCCCAGCATAATTCCATCATTCATCATGTAGATTTGTTTTTGTATTATTATTACAGAAGGATAATATTTTGTAATCGAATAAAAGTGCGTCACACACTTTTGTTGCTTCAGGGCTTTTGTAATTTGCAAGTTTAAAAAAAAAGAAAGATCAAGTTTGTAAAGAGAAAAATATGTTGACTCATTTTGTAGTCACACTCCAAATAGTAATTATCTTCACAATGAGTAATGAAAGTTGGTCAGGGCTTACAGGTCGAAAAGACGAACATTTGGTAGAAATTATTCAGAGAGATGGGGACTTATGTAGGGATGTAATTAGTGCTGAAAATAACGACATTGACACAACGCATCTTCCTCCCATTTGTACGAACATGGTTCCAAGAAGCGGACACTACAAAGCTGAGTCAACATCCACTTCACCCTGGAAAATTTACACGTGGAAACCTTATATCCAACAGTATCATACCCACCCTATCGTGCTGGGATCTGATAATGGAAAGCAAAAGTTTATAAATTACTTGATCACTGCAAAAACTGTTGATAAAGGTCAAATTGTCGGTCATTTTCAGTACCAGTGGGATGCTACCCCAATATGCTGCTATGCCCGTGATCAAGACCATTCTCTGGAAGGCCCACGACTTTCACCTGTAAGTAATTCATTGAAAGTATCTAATCGAGCGAACGCTGCTATCGTGTAAAAAAAATATCATGCAGAACCTATATTTAAAAATGTATATCGCTTATGATTACTCAAATATGAAACAAAAAGAACTTATTGATGGGAGCACAAGGCGTTCGGGTTCAAACTCCTAACCAGACTGTGTTATGGACAGCACCTAGATATTATGAAGGTTCCATTGTGTTCGTGTATGTTTCAATAAATCAAATGCAAAAGGGAAAATTAACAACAAGAATTAATTGCATATATGTTTTATTACAAGGATTTATTAATAATATATGAGAGACATGCAATGATTACAGCTATTATTATTAAAAACATAGGGCAACATTTTGGAAGAGTGGGAAACTCTATTGGCCAAATGTGACTTCCACACCAGTCCGTGTTATTAAGCCAAACCTTACAGCATGATTTCAACGGATATTAATTTTTTAAATTATAAATTCTGCACAATTAGTACAAATAAATACATAATTTTGACTTTTTTTTTAAAGAAAAAGAAAAAAATTTATGAGGACACCTTTTCTGTGTTATCACCAGTCTCATCGGGTTTATCACTACTATCATTCTCACTTTCCCCATCGCCTTCCTGATCGCTAGTGTTTGCACGCTTTTGTGATTGAGGCTCTGCATCTTCTTTCGCTGGACACCAGAGTCCAGAGTCCACACACCGTTTCATATGATACCTGGCGTCTTCTTCTGGCATGTCGGATATCGCCTGTTGCAACATTGGGATATCCTGGGATTCAAAGCACTTCTTGAGAGCTTCTGGTAGCGTCTCAAACACTTCAACAGGATCCAACCCTCCTGGTCCTATTCTTGCTTTGCGTTCTTCTTCTTCTGCCTCCTCAATCAGTTCCTTAACTTTCTGCTCCGCTCTGGTGCGAATACGTTGGCGGAATAATTCCAGTTCGTTGTCAAATGCATGCTGATATTCGGTTTGCTCAGCATGTGCAATTTTTGTGAAAAAAGAGGAAACACATGTCCTTGGATCACGATCCAACTGTTTGGCCAGTTCCAACAAAAACTGAATTGATATACATTGGTGAGAAACGTGGTCCATCAGATTAAACTTATCCTCCATGGCCAGCTCAATACACCACAGCACCAAGTAATTTGCAGTGTCTTCGCATACCAATTGTGGGTGCTCTTGAAGAAACTTTTTGGAATCTTCAAATTTTCTCAACATTCCAAATTCTTTCAACAGAGACTTGTTTTCACTTGTAAAATCTTTCAGACGTTTTCCTTTTTCCTCTTCAGTCAATTCAGCGTCTTGTACTTTGGGTTTTGCGTTAATTACAGTTTTAGAGAATCCATCTTTAGCAATTGTATCCACATTCCATGGGTTCAACTTCTCTTTCTTGGAAAAGGAATTTTCTTGTTCAGCAAGTTGTCGTGCGAGCGTGTTGTACTCTTTTTCCTTCGCAGAAACATCGTCCCCTTTACCCTTAATCTCCTCCAGTTTCTTTTTCTTATCCTTTAAATCATCCTTCCTTTTCTGAATTTCAGCACGCTCCTCTTCCAACTCCTGCATTCTCTGTATGCGAGCCTCATGACGCCAACGGAACAAAGAGGGTGTGTCGATATTCGGATGGGTGTCGTCCTCGTCATCTGACACCTGCAACACACAATCAAATCATCTCAATGTAATATACATATAATAGGTCAACGCCCATCTAATAACCAGTTAAACTTTTATCGTTCAAAACTTTCCACACTGTAAAATTTGCTTACCTCAATGTCCTTCCAGCGACTGTAATCCACCATTTTAAATAAAACACTCAAACTTTATTCCCTATTTCTCAAACAAGCAACCATAAAACTCCGATAATTATATGGCTTTTTTTAAATATTAGATTACGGAGTGGATAAGCTTTGGTCTAACTTTGATTAAGAGCAGCTGATGACAAACACCTAAAAATATTATGTGCTCTGCTGTCTGTCGTGNTGTGCTGTGTGTTGTGTGCTGGAATGACTGAGCCTCTGTCGTGTGTCGTAGAATTCTTTCTAGTCTTTTCGTTGTTTCCGTTCCTTTCTACGAAACACAGCTGTAACATGGCTGTTTATATTTCAAGGCAATTTCAAGGTAATCAAAATGACGACATGTCTTGAACCATAGAGAACTACAAACAAGCCCCATGAATATCTCAATACTCCCCACAAAGCAACCCTAAAGAACAAAGAATTGTACAACTTGCAATTAAGGGAGTAAGGAAAAAGAGGGCGAAAGAAATATAGGCGCTTTGGAAAGATTGACAAATACATGTAACAAAACAATGCAATCTACAAAAGAAAGGAGATCTTGCTTATGACAGTGCAAAGTGCTAACATTCTTTCTTCTCAACTCTTTCTTTTTGCTCGGGCTACTTGTTGAGGTGCGAGAAGCAGAAAAGAGTCCCTTTGTTTTGAATACATTAAGTCACACAATTATTAAATAAGTTTATTGACATTTAATTAAAATAGCAACAAAAATTTATGCACACGATACATTACAAAGTGAAGATAATCGCGTAATATCGTTGTTGTACCTGAATTCTGTATTCACAAATTTAACTGCATAAAAACATTGCAGCTCACATCAAAGTGCCAATCCGTATCGTACCTTAACCTCATTTGAAAACATCCATCATGGTTGGTTACTTGTCATAATATATTAACATAATAATAATACGAAAGTCGTGTGAAGGTCAGTATTGGGTTTACACATATTATGTAAATTGCTATTATTTTTAGTCTTGGAACGATCGTCGCCGCAATGGAGGGGCAAGTGTACGAAGCAATGGTGATGAGAGTGATGGGGAGCTGATTGACATGTTCCCTAATGAGGATGATGCGCGTGGTGGCAATGCCACTGATGATAGTGACAACGAATTAATTGCCGATGAGGACCCTGACGATGATATTCGCCCAGTGGTACCTTTAAGTAGAAGGCGTCGTGCTTCACGCTCCCCCTCAATCCAGAGCTCTGCCGCAGCTAGTGCATTGAGCAATGAACCCTTGCGTCATATGAATGATGAGGTCGCATATGAATCCGAGTCTGAAGGGGAGGACCTGTTTGGGGACAATATGGAGAGGGACTACCGTCCTCTTCCCCATCAGGATCGTTACGATCCAGAAATGCTGGATGATTCGGATGCGTCAGAAGTTTCCCTACAAACGAGATTGGAAGCTGAAAGACGAATGCGTGCGAGAGATCGTGATGAGGGAAGGAGGACCATGAGGAAGGGACTTTTGTATGATGATGAGGAGGACGACATGCTTCCAACTCGAAGGAGAAAGTTTCGTCGCCACAGTGGAGAAACTGACTTATCTTTGGAAAAACCTGAGGAGGCCGAGTTTGAATCAATGGATAACTTGGAAGACACTCGTGGTATGCCAGTGCAGGAATGGATTGTGATGCCAGGAACCAAGAGTGAAATCATGAACCGGTTTAAGCATTTTCTTTCAACTTTCACTGATACGCGAGGAGTACACGTTTACAGAGAGAAGATAAGAAAAATGTGTGAAGATAACAAAACCTCCATTGAGGTCTGCTACCATCAATTAGCTACTGGGGAGCAAATTTTGGCATTCTTTCTCCCTGAAGCTCCCTTGAAAATGTTGGAGATTTTGGATGAAGCTTTCCGAACTTTGGTGTTTGCCATGTTCAAGCATTACCGACGAGTGTTCCCAAGATATTCACATTCGTATTACGAACCTTCCCTTGACAGAGCATTTGCGTTCTCTTCGTCAATTACACTTGAATCAAATGGTGCGTGTCACTGGAGTCATCACGTCTTCCACTGGTGTTCTTCCTCAACTCTCCATTACCATGTTTGATTGTCTTGGATGCGGTACCGTCTTGGGACCTTTCATTCAACAGCAGGGTGCTGAAACAAAACCAAGCCACTGTGTAGAATGTCAACGTGCTGGCCCATTTGCTCTTAACATGGAAAAGACCGTCTATCAAAACTACCAGCGACTTGTAATCCAAGAGAGTCCCGGAAAGGTTCCTCCTGGGAGATTGCCACGTTCAAAGGACGTCGTCTGTCTGAGTGACCTCACAGACATGTGTAAGCCAGGAGATGAGATTGACCTCACGGGTGTCTACACAAACACATACGATGGAAGTTTGAATATAAAGCAAGGTTTTCCAGTTTTCTCCACCGTAATCCTAGCTAATTACATCTTGAAGAAAGATGACAAGTCCAACCTGCATTCTCTTACTGATGAAGACGTCAAAGTTATTCTAGAATTGAGCAAGGATGATCGCATTTTTGATAAAATTGTCGCCAGTATTGCTCCATCCATTTATGGGCATGATGATATTAAGAGGGCGATTGCGCTTAGTTTGTTTGGGGGCGTAAGGAAAAATCCTGCCCAAAAGCATCAAGTCAGAGGAGATATTAACTATTTTGCTCTGTGGAGATCCAGGAACTGCCAAAAGTCAGTTTTTAAAGTATGTTGAGAAAACTGCTCCAAGGTGCGTTTACGCAACTGGCCAAGGAGCATCTGCTGTCGGTCTCACAGCTTACGTGCAAAGATCTCCAGTCACAAAGGAGTGGACTTTGGAGGCAGGTGCTTTGGTTCTTGCTGATGAAGGAGTTTGTCTAATCGACGAGTTTGATAAGGTAAAAGGAGACGATTAATAATTGACATTTAAGTTTTATTATTTGGATGTATTCGCAGTTTTTATTTAATATTTTGTGAAAAATTAAATTTGATTATAGATGAACGACGCTGATCGTACCAGTATCCACGAAGCCATGGAACAGCAAAGTATCAGCATCAGTAAAGCCGGTATCGTAACCAATTTGAAAGCAAGATGTGCCATCATGGCAGCTGCCAATCCCATGGGCGGACAATATGATTCATCTATGACATTTGCCGAAAACGTGGACTTGACAGAGCCCATTCTTTCACGTTTCGACATTTTGTGCGTGGTTCGAGACACACCAGACCCAGAGGTAGATGAACGTCTTGCAAAATTCGTAATTAACTCCCACATTCGTCACCACCCTCATTACGCTCAGACTGAGGAAGATGAGGATGAAGATATCGACCTGGATGACATGCAAACACCATCAAACAACGGACGTGGCAAAAGAAACGAGGGAGATGCTGATGAGATGGAAGTGGAAGAACCAATGACAAAGGCAGACAAGATTCCACAAGATTTGCTTCAAAAGTATTTAATATACGCCAGGCAAACTTGTCGTCCCAAAATGGAACATGGAGGAATGGATGCAGATCGTGTGGCTCATTTGTACAGTGAGCTGAGAAGAGAATCAATGACCACCGGAAGTATTCCTATCACTGTCAGGCACATTGAATGCATGATTCGTATTGCAGAAGCTCATGCGAAAATCCATTTGAGGGAGTATGTTAACGATGACGATATTAACATGTCCATCCGAATCGTCCTAGAGAGCTTTATTGATACTCAGAAGTTCAGCGTGAGGAGGCAGATGCAGAAACAATTCTCTCGTTACTTGACATACAGAAAGGATACCCATGAATTGTTGATATTCATCATCAAGAACATGATGGCAGAACAAAGGGTTTACTTGAGGGGCAGATACAGAGCGGAGCCTGACTACGTGGAAGTCGACGAAAAGGACTTTGTGGAGAGAGCCAAGCAGATGAACATTCTTTCAGTCTTTTCATTTTACGAGTCGAACGTGTTCAAGAAGAATAATTTCACTTTGGATAAACGGTGCAAGGTTATCACTCAGAGGAAGTGAATTTAGGAAATAGTTTCTTTTGTGTATAAATATACTCATATATTTATAAATAGCATATTATAATGTACTTGTTTCATTTAAAAATGTTTATTCATTTTATCAACTTTTGTTTTGAACGTTAAGGATTCAATAAAAAATAATAAAAAAAAGTTTTAAAAGCGGGCCCTTCTCTTTTTGTAACCACCAAACCATTCAGAAATTTCTTGAGGGGAGAAATGCTTGTCAACGTATGGTCTCCATTTACTTTCATTCACTCCGAAAATTTTCATAACCCTCCTTGTTTGAGCATTCATTAGAGGTCGTACCAGGTTCATAACTACTTCAAATGCTTCAGGGGCTGCAGGAAAGGGCACAAATGACTTTCAAAGTATTTATAAGGAAGGACGAAAGAGATAATTTAAGTATGTACTTAAATTAACAACTTACTGTTCACATACAC
This sequence comes from Zhuqinia jingwanae, assembly GCA_027744095.1. Classification (NCBI taxonomy): domain Eukaryota; kingdom Metazoa; phylum Arthropoda; class Collembola; order Entomobryomorpha; family Paronellidae; genus Zhuqinia; species Zhuqinia jingwanae. The sequence goes on along the minus strand of JAHZNC010005419.1, from coordinate 17,543 downwards.
CATATGTCCAACTGTGAATGGGTAATATTTTTCATATGAGCTCACAAAGTTTAAATAATATGGTAGACCTGTGCAAAGAAAAGGAAGTAAATCCTTATTGCATAATGAAGTTAAGAATAATTTATTATTGCATTCCTATGAAAATAACTCACAAGAGGGACAAGCGTTTTCAATCACGTTAAATCCATCCATATTCAACAGCATCACCCACTGTGTGACATTTTTCCCGGAGGCCTGGAGGGCTCTTACTTTTCTGGTAGCGTCTTCAACTGCCTTTACTCCATATCGCTTCAATCGCTGAAGTTTCCCGGCTATGACAGCCGTTCTAATTGGCCACTCCCCAAAATGGCTTTCCATTACCACTCGACCTTGTTTGTCGATAGCATCAAAATACACGGGAAAGTCGCGTTCCAGATCGGAAAAATCCTCGTTGTCAATGTTGTCCATGTCGTTGATTACTCTCCATTGCAAGGCTTCTTTAATTGCGGCGATGGAATCCCGGAGGCGGAAGTTTTTTGACTTGAGAAACCGGACCAAGTAGAGATCTTCTTTCATGTACTCTTGTGGTAAAAAATCCTCAACCTGAGAACGGAAAAGGGATAACGTTTTCTTTTGGGAAGGGGTAAGATTAGCCACTTCCTCAAAGTATAGCGCTTGTGTTGTGCCAATCAGCGTTGGCAAAAAGTATATGCAAATTACTGTTAACTGTGTTTGGAGCTTCATTTTGAAAATAAAAACTTTCACAAGGATTCTAGCATAACATTAAAATCAAAGGAAATGAACGTGAAGAAAGCACCGTTGCTATTTCAGTTGCTGACTTTGCAATGAAATTTATCTTTGCCAATAATTCATTCTCGCTAGCCAGTAGTACACCCGTCATCCGTATTGTGGGTGCACGTAGATATTGCAAATGAATCCTTTTCAATGTCCAAACTGCTACAGATCCTCATTCTACCGACAGACAACAAAAGCCTGTCCCGCAACATATTAGGTGTATATTTTTTATTTGTTGTCGATTTTTGCACGTCGTTAGATGATATATGTAGGTGTATGTAAAACTACTTTTGGATTAATCATGTTTGTATTGCATATAGCATACAATGATGCTACCACAAGAAATGCGTGACAGGATATTTTTGCTTTGTTTTGCATTTACTTTTTAAAACAAACTTCCCAAGAATAATAATTATTATCCTACCTAGAGGTGAATATACGACTCGACTAGCAGCAGTGCCAAAATAAGCAAAAAAAAAAATTTGTCCATGTCCATCCACATCCAGGTAATACCTTCAAAACTGCAAAATAAAGCAATTCTTTAAGACGTCAACAAAGATCTCATTGTTGCCCCATGAAAGCTGCTCGGTATAATTTGGACTCTACAAAGAAAAGAGGAGTTGAGAGCCAAAAAGTCAAGTGCTTTTATGGTAATAAACTGGTTTTGCTTCATTTCATTGATGAATGGTCGATGATGGTACACTGACCACCGACCTCACTGACCATTTGTATGTGTGGATTTTATAATTGCACACGTGGAATGATTTGTTCTTGAAGAAGTAGTAGTGATGTCACAAGACGAGACACTTTTTGTTTACATCTTTCGCTTGTGCAGTTTTATTATTAGGGCGTTTTTTTCGTCTTTCTTCAAAAAGGTTAACTCAAGGTCATTTTAGCCCATTTTTAGTATAACAAACAGAAAACACTGCCAGGCATGATAGTAGTATGACATAAAAGAATAAAGTTGCATCCCAATTTTAACTTTTTATATAAAAAGTGGCATCATAATAATTATAATATTTTATTATATTCAACTATGCATACTTGTAGTATTACAGCAATTCATTCTTGGGTTATACCAAATCTCAGACAATGTTCAATTTTCATTCAGACATGTTTATATACATACATTTAGTTACGTAATCGGGCTCACGGCTGGTAACAAAATCAACAACTTTCACTTGAAAATTGTTACACAATTATACTTGTATTGGCATACTTATAAATTACCCTATCTGTATAAACTTAACTAAAGAGATCCATTGTAGTAATAATGATGATAATAACTAAAAACCCCAACACACCATTCTCATTCATTTAACTGGAATATATGTATTATATAAATAATAATAAGTCGTTGAATAGGCAGCGTACCAGTCCATGTCCACAAATTTCTCCAAGAGCGATGATGACGTGATGTAAAAATGATGATGACACGCGGATTATAATAATGATTTGAATGAATTATTTATATTTATATTATGTTATTGTTGCTTTTATTGCAATGTGTGATGTTGATCAAGATATTAAGTCAATCATATTATTATTATTATTATTAAATGTTATGTTATTATGCATTATTATTTTGTTTTGGAAAAATAGGTGAAAGCTGACGGAATTTTTTGCTCATGCATACCAAAATATTAATGACCCTAAAATGTTCACAGCGCTCGTTTTTGTGTTGCCAACAACCTCTCATTCTAATTTCTAGTCCTCTTATCCACTTGCTTGCTGCGCTTGTCACAAAATAATACTGACTGATTTAATATATAGACTATTTTTTCTTATCACCGGAGTGTGTTTGCATTGCTTTATAGCGCAACGCAACACGCGCAATACATAATACTGACTGTTTGATTGTGAAAGAAGAAGTAAATTTATACCAGAAGCTCACCGTAAATATCCATTTGACCATGTCCATTTGTCGTGTAAAAAACCAAAGCATGTTTTGCTCCTACTGTCTCCTTGCTTTGTATGTGACGTTAGCCATTGTGTCGGTTTCTGAAGCGTTTCCAAGAGCTCAAGTTGATCTCCAGCAAGAGAATAATATGGCAGCTGAAACTGTAGTTGTTGTACCAGACAACGCTGAAACTACTGAGGTACCTGAACCTGTGGAGACCACAACAGCGCATTTTCTAACTTATTTGTTCCAAAGGGAAGGGAATCGAGATCCATGGCTCGCTCAACTTGTGAAATCAACCGTGCCTGTTTTGTCTGAGAATGGAATTGGCGGAATAATTCGTCAGGTATAACTCTGTGCACTTCCTTTTTATTTCTTACTATGTGTCACCAAACTGTTAAATTCACGTTCGAATAAATTATCGTTTTATCTATTCAGTCGTTCCAAGCGGCACCGGCTCTCGCGTTGGGCGCATTCAGCGCTTTGGCTAATCAGAGGATAGGCCCTCTACTAAATCTCCCAACGATCCCTACTACCACAGTTATTCCACCGTACAAACGGTATCGTAGTGTGTCGGATGCAGATTCTGAATGAATGAAGTACGCTTAGTCATATTAAGGCTTTTTTTAAAACTCTCATTAAATTTTGCTAAATATTGAATAAACTAAAAACATTATGCCATGATTATCAGTGTTTGGCCTAATTTGAGTCTCGCGTTTGAATGTCATGGATAATTTTTCATGGATTTTGTCCATTAAGTAGCATTCACCAATAATTCTTCTCCTCAATTTGGCATACTCATTTTTTAAAATTGACATATGACAAACTTCTTACTCATAAAGTCCAAATTTTCATAGTGATTTAAATAAAAAGACAATAAGGAAACGAACATGGGACCTCCAAACCAATCGGGGCTCCCAGCTAACGCAAAAGGCAGCCAAGGACCCCACCGTGAGACGTCACCACAACAAGTTGGAGAAAAGACAAGTTTAGAGCTTCTCTTGGAGTCCACAGAAAGGGGCGCCCCGTTTGCAGAAGTACACCAGTTTGAAATGCTCCGCGACTCGCTTGTATTTAATCACGAGCGTATTCTTCAGCACAACCATCCATTGCCATTACACGAGACACCGACTGGATTATCATCCCATGGGACACACCACTATCCGTCCCTTAACCCGATTCAATCTCAGCCAAACAACTATGCAGAAGAACATGCAACCCTGATTCCATTGCCTGTCGAAGACGAGTACGATGATGATACTTTTCCAAAGCTGTACTCAACTTCTGACCGTTCTGCACAAAACAGAGAAAATGCAAATTTGGACAAACACGTAGGCTGGACCCACACACCTGCCCTGTCACGAGGAAATACTGACGACTTTCGTAGTACCTTTAAAAGGGCACAACTACCATTTAACACTTCAGGGGATATCCCACTGACCACTACTGCTGCCTCACTTCATCTACCCTCGCCACCCACAAGCGACGTATTTCGGGGGGAAGGCGAAATGGCACCACTAAGTGCCACTACAGTAACCACTGTTTACGCATACAAATGCAATAGAACAGGCAGACAATGTGGCAACGATGAGACGCCTTTGAATGCTAGCGTCCAAGATACCCTGGCCCTGTATGAAGAAAGAACACAAGAAGTGCCCTACCCTTATAATAGCCAAGGAGTAGGGCCGCAGTTGTTGCCTGCTAATGAGCCCGCAGAAAATGGAGAAAGTGAGGAGCAAATAATAATGGAGGTGGAGGAGCAGGAGCAAGATATCAACAACATGCAAAGTCACGATGTTGAGGCAAAACTTAACACAACGAATCTGATGACCACTCAGGCACCTGGTGACTATGCAACAGGTAATAATGACATATTACATTATATCTTGAATTTTGCCCATTTCACTGTTAGTCGTGTGAGTGAGATTGAGTCAGTCATATTTCCACACAAATCTTTAGTTCCAGAACAGAATAGCCTTGATTATAGCTCTCATCTCCCAATTTTATCCAAAGCGTATTATCGTTAAAATGGCATTTTTAAAAACTGTAATGGCTAAATTATCCGGTATTCGCCTGGCAGCAAATGGGAATGTCGGTTCCGGTGATTATCAAAACAGCTGCTTAAACCAGCAACGATGCTACCAACCGCACGAGATTGACTGGGATTCTGTGCCCCATCCGTCACATGACATGTATGGGCCCGTGAATGCCCTTCAGTACTACACACGAAGGCAGATGATGGGCAGAAATCATCCAGCTTTTGCATATCTCATATTACCCCGAACTCATTCAGGCACAGGAAAAATTGTTTTAACCCCAAACATAATTAACACTTTTACCAAAAATTAGCTCCAGTACAGCTCAATGTTCATGAAAACTTAAAAATGCAAATTTTACCACATATACCTACTACCATCTTTACTTAATTAAAAACCTAGACCTGTATTTACCGTTACACTAATCAATCTATTATTTTCTTTCGATTTTCTTCAGATGAAGATTTGGACGATGACCTGATAAACTGTTCAGTTCGTCAGCAGCAGCCAGTTTTTCCAAACCTTGCTGATTTGAAGTGGCCCGATCCTACATATCTCAAATCCAGCCTGGATCCAAAGTTTCATCCGTTCTTGGAGCCCAACTGCAAAAAAGACTGTCGTGTTTGGTTATGGAAGGGCGAAAAAGGCCGGAAAGCAAGGGAGCAGCTCGCTCTGGGAAAGGTTTCCTCGAACACTTCTTTGTCAAGTTACAAACGCGTACACTCTAACGCCACTTCTACTGATGTTCACAATACCATTAAGGCATTCAGTGACAATGACGAGTTGGACGACGCTGACATGACTGTTAGTCTGGGACAATAGCGATCGATCCACAAATCACAACGGGCAACCTGATCCAGACAGACAAAAGATATAAGATATTTTGAAGTGTGTTCCTTTGACTCATTAGAAAAAAGTGCTACATTTATTCATCACTACTTCTACATCAAAATGTGAGCATTTGATTGCCACCTATGTATAATTTTATATAAATATAAACGTAATGAATTTGATATAGTTTTACTGCACAAATAAAACATTTTTTTTACCTTTGGACAATGTTCAGTGGATATTTATAATACTATCCGCTTTTGCTTTCGTATTGTTCATTTCCATATGTCTCTTTCTCCTTGTCCATCCCGACCTGTTACGTTTCATGTACCAAAAACGAAATTATACTTAACAGATAGCCATGAGTTTTGCTGTTAAAGAATGTTTAGGGCAATTTAGCAAGCATACCTTTTTACTGGCATGAAAAGTAAAAATGACCCTTCCACGAGCCTTTCTCCACTTTCTCCAATTTCTCCTTTGGAGACAATTACGCCAGTTATTTTCTCATTGGCTTGAAGCTGCATGATTAACATTTTCCCAAACGAAAATCTAAACGAACGAGAGAGTTAAGGGTACAACGAGAGATTTAATTAGTTACAGGTGAACATAATTAAAATTTGATTTTCTTTTCATTTGATCTAAACCAATACTGTGAACAAACAAAGGACAGCGAAACATGCTTCTCCTTCCACACGCACGCCCGCACTATCTACATAAGTACATTACATAAATATCTATAAGACAATAATTATTATTAATATTGATTTTTATATAAAGGGGTTATCAAGATTATTGCTTTTTTCTGAATTGAAAGAAAAATCATTTTTTTTGGCATATATACTTCTTGTGTTAATAATTTCTTTTCAAATAATTTTAAATATTGCGATTATTTCTGATTTAAAAAATACTTGACAAAAATCGTTAAGTCTTTTACAGAATTTACTGTCGGTTTGTTTTCCAGAAAAAAATGGATATTTTAAAAAGTATATAAACATTAATATAATTAAGTGCCAGCAAGCAATGATTATTATATTTTCTACGAAAGATACTTTTTTTTACGTATAACGAATAAACTTTTTCAAAAAATTTCAAATATGAAATATATATATAATATTATCTATATATAATATTTTTGTGAGCTGATTTTTGAGCCAATCGCATTGAGCTACTGAGATTTTTTTTATATACATATAAAATATATATATAACTACCCATGTAATAAAAATGTTCAAACAATTAGTAGAGATATATAATATACACATACATTACTGCATACATAGTCCCTGGTGGAGAGAGAAGAAAAAAACCGTTTGCGGTTGGAGAGGTTAAAACATTTATTTATTTAAAAAATATTATATGCATATATATATATTTTTGTTTGGAGAATCAGAGCATCAGAGCACGGCGGCGAACGAACCAACTACAACGGCACGGCAAACAACTAGATAATATAATATTACGAGAACCGAGAGAGCGAGCGACCCCAATAATTAAAAAAAAATGCACGTTTAATACAATAATTAAATATAATATATAGAATATTATGGCACGTATAAAAAAAATACATAATTTACAGAGCAGCAACAACGACAAAACCCGCAGTCAAGTATGTGCTCCATAATAATCAAAAGTCATCCATAAATTTACTGCTTACTTTTGTTTCCTTTTGTCATAGAATAAGTTAATATTTTTGGAAAAAAATAATGCAATAATAATATAATACTGAGTTTTTTTTAGCGATATAATATATGTATATTACAAGTCAGTATAGTAGTAGTGTGCTTTTTTTGCTGTAAAAAAATTATTATTATGGTGGTGAAAATATTGATATACATATACATATAATGGAAAAAGTGGATGTTTGGTTTTTTTTCAAGAGAGAGCGAAATTTCTTCAAATTTTTCGATCAGTTCAACAAAACTACTTTCAACAACCAACGAGAAAACAACGGTACAACCAACAACTGCAACTATTTTTTATATGTACGTACGAGAGATATATAGAGAGAGAGAACGAACGAACATTGAACACCGCTGCATTTTTTTTTTCTAAAATGTTTGTTTTTCTTTGGCATGACATGCACAAAAATTAAATTGGTGAGATATATAATGCTAATAATTATTAATTAAATTAATAATAATAATAATAATAAAAGGCATGAAATGTTTTAGTACTTACGGTTATTTACGCACGTACGGAAAAAGTTGACGATCAAAAACATATTAACAACATGAGATTATATTATTAATATTTACTGCAACTGTTAAGAAACGGAGCAGTGGTAGATAGAGAGATATATATATAGATATATAGAAAGAGAGAAAGAAAAAATATATAGATAATATGTATAATAATATATATATAGACAGACAGATAGAGAGAAAGTAGGAGGAGATAGATCTGCGATGCTGGAATTTAATAATTATTTTTTGTTTTGATGCACAGCAGCAGCAGCGGCGCGGACAGCTGAACAAACAGTTAAAAAACGAGAGAGAGAGAGAGAGAGAGAGTTACGTTGCGCGGTTTACTTACATTTGGCGTCCATACAAAGTCAAAATATTTTAAATGAGAGAGCTATGAAAAAATCATTACCTCTATGCAATAATTACAATAAATGTATTATTGTAAAAGAAAAGAGAGAAATACTGTATAAATAGGATTTTGTGGTGGATTTAGTTTGGTGGTATAATTAATATAATATATATATATTTTTTTAAAGGTGTGTGTGGAAGTGGAGGTGGTGGTCACAACAAAGTTATTAAAAACGTTACGTTTTATACGACTTTATATACAACTTGCGAGACCAATAATTACCCAGAGAAATGATTAATTATTATATTATAATTTTTTTTTTGCTCAGGTTTCAAAGAATGCATAAACCTGATATGTACTGCATTAATTATAATCGAGAGGGAATACTGCAATATAATAAGGAAGATAGATTTTTTTTCAGCTAGTAATAAAAAAGTGCAACTATAAATACGGTAGCAATAATAATAATAAGAGTAGTTAAAATATTCTTTTACGTAAGTACATTACGCACATGTACAATTAGGTAAGGAATAATTGTTTGATATTATTTTTTTTCTGTTTTTTTTACTACACAAGTCAAATACAACCATAATAAATTATTTTTCAATAATGATAGTAATTACTATATATATATATCTGCATCTACTACGGTTAAAAACAACAATGCACGAGCGCACAACCTCTAAAAACGACGACGACGACGGCGCACAACAAGGATAAAAGTTAGATTATTTGAATGAGAGGAGAAATGAACATCATCATCAGTGAATCATATTTTTTTGTCCCAGTGTTTCTTGTGACAAGAAGTGATGTTTCATTTCATTTTTTTTTCATTTAATATTCTGCTGCCCCAAAACACAATCCAAACTGCCTTGGGGCTGCATATTGTATAGAGCATGGCGTGTATATGTATGTATGTTGTATGTGTGTCAAATACTGTCAATTGGTTTTCTTTTTTTTAAATCGTTTGGAGAAAGTTGCGGACCAACAAAACTACTACTGCTTTTTCAGTTTTTTTTTACGCTACTACTATATTACGACTTATTATATGTTATTAAGGAAATGTTTTGTAGTAATATTTATAGCATAACATTATATTTATATAATAATAATATAGCTATGTAGGCGAAGACTGCACTGCACATACATTCATCAAAAAGTTATATAATTAATTATTAATTTGTAGATACGCTCACGTACATACGTACATAATAATAATAATAATATGAAACAGAGAAGGTGAGATTTTTTAACCATTCACTTGAGAAACATTTAGCAACGGGATATATTTTTTTGTACGGTGGCAATGATAAAAGAAACTGCTGTGTGCGCCCAACAAACAGAAGAGAAAGAAAACCAAGAAGAAAAAAAATAATGCTTTTGGCTATATATCTATATAGAACGATTAAAACGATTAACAGACAATAGTATATACCTTTTCTACAATTTCTGCAACCATTACACATTTCATAGTAAAAACAATGTACAAGTGATTAATTTTTGTAAGAGAGAGGAGACGTTAAGACTGTAAAATCGACAAACCACAAAAAAGGTAAAAATCAATGCTTTTCTCGGCTGCTGCTTTCTAATAAAAAAGTGAGATTTTTTTTCATACTGTTTTGCAAATTGCAAACATATACACAGTCAAAAAAGAGCATTTAAAAGTTTATAATAATAATAATAATTAATAATAATAATCATAATAATACAATAATAGCAGTTATTAATAATTATTTTTTTCTCTACGTCAAATTGGTTATTATTTATGTATATATATGTATATATGGTGGTGATGAAATGGTAATAATAATAATTATCTATCAACTGGTAATTTTTTTTTCGTGTTCTGCTGTAGTGAATAAAAATACATATACGGAACAGTACTGTAATATAGGACAATAATATACATAATAATAATAATAATATGTACAATAATAGCATATAATAGTTTTGTCGACTAGCCAGAGAGAAAGGATTTAAAGAAGTTTCGATTTTCAACAGTCATCAACCCAATAAATTAATTAGTCTGCTTTGTTTTTGATATAATGCTGTTTTTTTTGATACAATGATAAACCGTTCTTTTCTCAAGCAGAGTATAAGTTTTATATAGCCGTATTGTTTTTTTTACAAAAAAACAATCCAAAATACAGACAGAATATATAGAAAGATATATAGAGAGAAAGATAGATAGAAAAGAGCGAGAAAAAAAACAATAACACATATATATAATGATAATAATTAACTTTACATTGTTAAGATTTTACTGGATAATGATAACCATAATAATATTTAATAATAATAATATAATATATACATTACATACATATAATAGATACATATACATATATATATATATATATAACGGTAATAATACTGGTGGTGTATATTTCTGTTATTAATTTTTTTTAATGTCAATAGATTTAGATTTTTATATAATGGATTTTTTTATATACCTATTTATGCACTATTCCAAATAGGTAGTATAATACATATAGTTATATAAGAGTAGTAGTAGTGTGTGTAGTAAAATCTTATATATTCCATGATAAAGAATAAAATATATTTATTATTATTATTATTATTATTGCAAGAAAAGAGATAATAATTTTTAGAGAAGAGACAAAAAAACAAGGTTATATAATGATAATAATAATTAATTTAGTCGACAAATTAGCAAATTTTTTGAGATACAACGCCCAGTAAAATAAACTATATAATATTATTAATGAATGATATTCTAGTTTGCAATAATAATATACATTTGCTCCAGTTTTAATATTATTAGTTTGCAACATTGCAACATGCACAATTACATATATATATATATAATAATAACATATTAAACAACTTTAATATATAATATGTTTCATTATACACAAACAAATTTTTTTTTTGCATGGGTTAAAAGTAATAAGTAGAGAGATAGAGATAGAAGACGGACAAAAAAGAATTAAAATAATAATAATTTACAGACACAAAAACCTTTAACAAACATGATCAACAATAATTATTATATATGGTTTTAAATAGTCTGCGCTTTGCACAGCAGAAATATATATTTTTTGCTGCTGCTAAAAAAACCAACCACACAGCCAACAGCATAGATTTTTGCCATTTAAAGAGTTTATTTTTTTGTGTAATTAAATTAAAATAATAATAAAAATTATTGGAAAAAGAAATAAAATTCTAATAGACTACACGCAGAATGATGGCTACAAAGTGAGTGACTGCTTGTTTGTTTGGATGTTGGATAGGTAAAAATTTAAAAAAAAATATGGTTTAGACAAAAAAACACGGAAAGCAATAAAAAGAGACAAAAAAGGTGTTAGCTAGATTTTTTTTTACTATACTACGCAGCATTATTATTGTAGCTTTTTTAATGATTAAAGTATAATATATATATAACTACGGTATGCTTATTAATTTTTTTACGATCCGACAATTTTAACTTGTTCATGAGTGAACGCTAAATATTATGTAGTATGTATATATGAATAATCGGTAAATTATTATGGTTTTTTTTTGTTTACCTTACTAAATAATACTTACATTTTTCTATCAGATACATATAATATATATATATATATATATATTATCTATCATGTTTATATATATATATAAATGGTGATCCAAAACTACATAACTACAAGAAAGGTGATCATTTTTGTATATATATGTAAACTACAAACATGACTACTACTTTTACTATCAAGGATCTTTTTACTTCATATTACAGCTATAATGCTACTATAAATTCCATTTATGAATTCGGTTAAATGTATATTCTTCCATTCAGAATGTTTGATATATTAAATATTATTTTTAAGGTATTTTAAATTATTTTTTTTTGTCAAGAAAGAAGTATACTAGAACTCTACGAGAAGAATGTGTGAATCTTTTTAAATAAAAAACGACTATATTTTGTATCGAGAGAAAAAAAATACAACTACGTCTACTGTAAATACTGAAATCTTTTCATGGTTATTCTTTCTTTTTCAAAAAACTAGATTCTGGTTTTTTAAACGTCACGATAGATAGAAAAAAATCTCAAACTTGTAAATCTGTTTTTAAATAAAAATAAAAGCAGTAAATATTCTTCAAGATTCAATTTTACTTGCTTTGTCAAAAATAAAAATGATAACGTAAATACCTACTAAAAAAGGAAAGAAGGAGAAAAAATTGGTGGCAATACTTTTCAGACGTGGTAAACACCAGACCAGTCAAAGGTGGCTCCGGGATGCATACTGGGTGCAGCTGCTGAAATTCCCGGGATCCCCGCAAAATCCAGGGCTTGTTGGTTGGCAGCTGCCTGTGCAGATTGGTTTGCTGCGGAGGGTGCAAGCGAAGCGTGGTGGGCAGCGGCAGCATGGTGATAAGCTGCAGCTGCGCCAAAGGGAACCCCAGACGCCGCAGCGGCTTGAGCTGAATTCTGTGCCCCTGAAAGACTGGACAGAATGGATGGTGGACCTCCCGACATTTGTGATGCAGCTGATGGTGGTGGTGGAGGAGGTGGGGCAACTGCTGCTGCAGCGGCAGCTGCGGCGGCGGCCGCTGCAGCTGAATTTCCATTCCAATTTCTGATTGGATAAGGTGTATATCTGGCCAAGCCGGAACGTATGGTAGAATAGGTGATAGGGCTCGGTGCAGCGCTTACCATGGTGGCGCCACCCCCACCATGCTGGAGGATTCCAAGGCCGCCAGCAGCTGCGGCTAGGTGGTTACTAATGGTAGCTGCTTGGTGATGTTGCTGATGAGCTGATTGCTGATGTTGCATTCCCAAGTGACCTCCGTAAAATGCTGCATATGCAGCAGCAGCAGCTCCTGGTGTTGTCCTCTGTGCTCCCAAAGCGGAAGCTGCTGAGGTGGCAAGAGATAAATGATGTGCTGCGGCGGCGGCTGCGGCAGCGTCGTGACCAAATGCGTGATGTAACCCAGTGACACCTGCCACTACAGCTTGATTTTCATAGCCAGCGCCTCCAACAGAACTGGAACTGGAAGATGATACGTTCACACCAGCAGCGATTGTAGTGGGCGTGGAAGATGCAATTGTTGTGTTAATTGTTGTAGTTGTCCCTATTGACTCGGTTTCCTTTCCTGAAGCTGCCACCACCATTCCTCCTGCTCCCAGCAGTCCCCCACCACCTCCAATTCCTCCCCCGCCATCCGTATTCGTCGTGGCTTGTGCAACTGCAAGAACTGGTTTCATTTGTTGTTGCTGTTGCTGCTGTTGTTGTTGTTGTTGTTGCTGTTGCTGCTGTTGTTGTTGCTGCTGCTGTTGTTGTACGGCAGCATTTACAGCCAAAGCTGCTACGTTTGTGTTGTTCACTACAGCAGCTACTCCCAAATTGTTCATCATATCGGACGCGGTTACAACACCGACACCAACACCATTTTCTTGCTGTTGTTGATGATTTAAATGCACCTGGTGCACTGATTCAGGATCCAATTTCATTGACACGACTAGTGGATTCGTCTCCACTGCATGATGGTGGAGAATAAGACCATGTCCATTTTCCTTTGGGAGGTTGGCCACATTTGCAGCAGCGACAATTGGAACTGCTGTGGCTGCTGCGAGGGCAGTACTTGACAGTCCATTCATTTCCATCATTTTTGATTCTGTGTAAATCTTTGAAAAATACGTAGGTAATAAAATTTTCGTTTGTTGCTTCTGGAATGATGTGGTAACTTGAATACTGGAAGATTCCTGTTGCAGGTTTCTGTTCCTCAGTCTACACGGTTTTTAATTTTTATATGATTGTTAAATTTCTCCAATTTTTCTTGTTTCTCCTCCTCACATAGTAGTAGTTTTAGACGAGAGATCAATATATTTCTTAAATTGAATGAACAAGATAAGATCTTCAGTTTATGTTTGTAAAATATTGTTTAAAAAATAAAAAGTAAATAGGAAGACGTTTGGCTTCAGAGTTAATTTTAGTTTGCACCACTGTGTATAGAGTTTTTAGAATCAGTAAAAAGCTTTGATTTTTTTGTCATTCGATATACACTTTGTAAATCAGTCAATAATTTTTGCAAAAAGGTTCAAGGTAGTTTCAATAACTGTTTAGTTTTAATAGGAATGTTGTAAATAATACAGGTTGCACAATTGAAGTTACCTGAAAATTTTCACAGAAAAAAAAAACAAATCCCCATATTTTAATAAAAAACATGGTAGCCACAAAGATGAAAATAATATTAAAATCCTTAAAGAACACATAAATCAATTGTTAATTCAATAATAATTAATTAATTAAAATAAACTCGTTCATACGACAAGCTGCCTGCGCTCACAACAGTTGTAGTCAAGATCCTCCTCCCAGACTCCTCATCAATCACCTCTCTGCGACACGTTTCCAATCTTCCCTTCCTGTTAATTAATTTCAAACCAATATTATGAAGCCGTCGAACCAAACAATAATAAAAACTAAAAGTGGCTTCAAAACTACTTCATTATCCTTCACAATACTTTTCAATTAAAACCTTGTATGTATAGTTTATTCACCCATCTTCTCCCCATTTCCTCTTTTTAAAACATTTCTCTTAATTAATTTCCCTACCTGTTCACACATGAACAAAAGCTTTTTGTGTGCTTTTAATATTTTTTTTTCTCCTTCCTGTCAAAGTGTATCAAGATTGGATAGATAGATATATCTTTTTTTTTGTAAATACACCTTGTTTTGATTTTTACTGTTTACTTGTGTTTTTTAAAACTCCTCTTTGTTAAGTACTTTATATTATTGGTAGGCTGCAACTGCTAGCTTGTATATTTGTATTTGTGTTATGTGACGTTCAAGAGATAAATATTTACATTTTTTAACTTGGGTTTTTATCATTAAGAATAATATGGTATTATATATTATTAGGTACAATAATAATAATAATATAATAGCATCAGTTCAGTACTGCTGAGGATATAATGATGATGACTCTGTTTGTTGTTGAAGGTAAATAATATATTTTTTTAAACACTTTTTTTTTGTCCTATTGCATTGTCACTGTTTTGTCACCTTTTTTACTCTCTGAAGCTCCTCATCTCTCTCTCTCAAATAATATATATCTGTGTTGTATCTCTGATGTGCTCACAATTTTCCCATATATCCTCTCTTCTTCTTCTTCTCTCTCTCTCTCTTATAAAATGATAATCCCTTTTTCCTCCTCTCCTCAAAAAAACACATTCATTTTACATAACTAGGTATACGCGTCTCCTCTCTTCTTCTCTTCCCATATTATAACTTTTACAACAGAAAAAAATACCTTTGCAGCAGCAGCAGGAGCAGCAGAAGAAGAAGCAGCTTTACCTAGAACTCAACAAAAACATAAAAAAAATGCTTAGCATTCAGTATTCATCATCAACATCATCGTTTTTTCAATTAGATATACACGGAAAAAAACGTCCTTCTCTCCTAGTTAAAATGTATCTATATAATAAATATTTATATTCCCTGTTATATCAGCTTCATTCATGATGATAAAAAATATTTTACATACACATTACATACATATAGTAGCATAACATATTTTTTAGATAGAGAAGAGAAAGAGAAAAAAAAACTATGATGTTGTGTGTGATGTATTGGTTTACTCTTTGGCTTGACGGTGGAAATATGGGAATATTGAATATATACGTATCTCTCTCTTCTCTTCTCCGTACTAGATTTGCTCAATTCCCATGATATAAATATATGTATATTTATTCTATTTTTCCCCCTTCACACATTAACTATTAACAATGCGCAGCATAAGCAATAATATTACATTGATATAAAGCAATATGGCAGATATTATAAAGCTCTTTATCATTATCAACCTCATCTCTTTATAACACGTACGTATATGCACCTACATAATGCATAACATTATTATATACTTTGTAGTAAACGTACTACTACTACTACATTCACCTCAATCATCTAAAACCTTTTTTCCCAAACATAATCTTCATTCTCTAACTCCCTCCTCATAATATAATCCTAATAATGCATCATTTACACATGTCTTTGTGAGAGAGATATACATACATACATGGATTTAGATAACAGAGTAGAATAGAAACAGAGAAGGTGAATCGTACTACCACTACGAAGCATACAGCAGCAGTTGTAAGTTTGTAAGAAAGAAAGAAGGAATAAAAAAGCGTATATGTATGTACTTATATGTAAGTCACTAGCTCTCTCTCTCTCTCTCTCTCTCTAGCAAACTAGCTCGTAGTCTCCTCGTAGTCTTTAACGAGGTACATTATAGTAAAATGTATAATGTTATGAATTATGAATGTACAGTAAAATATTCATGCACATCACGATTTTACGAACACGAACAATTCTCACGACACGAACGGATGCTTAAGCTTTTAACAGAGAGAGAGAGAGAGAGAGAGAGAGGATCCGTCGATCTGATCCCATTCCCATGCACTACTTTTACCACTACACATAATAAGACTCTAGTCTTTACACAAGGAAAGGATACAGAGAACAAACCATTTGCTGGTAAAGTGGATGAGGAAGCCGTAAAATTATGGATTACGCATAAAAGTGCACTCAAGAGAGAAAAAGGTTTGAAATAGAGAGAGAAGCCAATATAATATGCAATATACATGGCTTTTTTGTGAGGTATGTGGTATGTATGGTATGAGCATACCTACGTACATTTGTTCATTGTAGTTTTGTAGTCAGACTTTGTGGGCATCCCGTCGTAGTAAGTCGGATTAGAGACGAGACAAGAGATCTCCTCTCTGATAAATTCTCCTCAAACATTGCAATTGTTGTTGTGCGTGTTTTGTTTGAGGTGACGAAAATAAGGATGATATGGTGGTGGTAATGGTCATGATGATGATGATGCTGATGATGATGATGATAATGGAATCGAAGGAGAATACTTACAAATGTAATCACTTCTACTGTAGTGAGGAATTATGAAGCAAAATCATCGGCATACCCCCGAAACGACCTATAACGGTTTTCGAACAGCCGCGAATGTTTGAAGGGAATCTATTTTGATACTCAAGTATAGTAGTAGCAGTAGTCGAACTAAATAATATTATGTGTAGTGAATAATAGGAAGTGGTGGTGGTGGGATATTTACTTTGTAAAAAAAAGATAGCGAAACATAAAAGGGTTAACTCAAAGCGCAAGCACAGAAAAATGAGAACAGCAGCAGCAGAGAAGAGAGAAAAGATGGGATTCTGAGAAATCCAATCCAGCAGCGGAGAATCAGACAGAGAGAGACACAAGGACAAAGAATGAAAAGAAAAATTTTTGCACAATATATCTCCCTCACTTACTTTTACGTGCCATTTTTATAACACTAATTGAAATACTTGATTGATTTAGAGTAGTAAAAGTAAAAAAAAGACTGGAAAGAATGTACATGTAATATTATTACTCTTTTGTATAGACACACACTTTCAAAACAGTTCACGCACGCTTGTTAACCCCATACACAAAAATACTAATAGTAGAAAAAAAACACTTTTTCTG
>JAHZNC010005418.1:0-20677 GCA_027744095.1 Zhuqinia jingwanae | reverse complement strand
CACCACCACCACCACCTCCATATGACAATCCCCATTAATAACCCCCATCCCATGATTTGTGAGAGCTTCCCAATTCTGCAACTAATCAACTCTAAAGAAAAAACCCCTCCAATAAATAAGAATTACAATCAACCCAAAATCATATTTTCTCTTTCCACAAAAAAAAATAATTTTCCAGATTGACCATTTATTTCGCACTCCTGATCTTCCACCAAGACAAAAAAAAACACCACCAAATGTCCATGAATTTCCCACCACCACCACCACGACGCCTCATTACACTTTTTTTACTTTGATACCCGACCATAATTTCCAAAAGTCTCTTTCCCATCAAACGACACCTCCAAAAAGCAAATCTCCCTCCCCACAACACAAACCCCCCCCCAAAAACATTAATCACCCATCAAACTGCATCTCCTCTCGATTCCTCTCGATTACGTGATCCAACTACAAAAAAAAAAACCTCCGATCTCATCCCGTATGCATTAACACAAAGCAACCCAATAAATAAGAAACATTTTTTTTCCTCCTCGAAACAACCCCACGTTAATATTGACATCCTCTCTCTCCGCTCCCGTTTTATGCTTTTTCTTCTCCACCGTCGCGTGTCCCTCTCCCGGGAATACTATCCCTCTCGCCTCCCAAAAGACGTAGAAAAATTACAATTTTCTTCTTCAAATCAATAAATTATTAAATTGACTTAAGAAAAATCGCATCCCAAAAAAATTCCTCCTCGCCATCAACTGCCCTACAAACCAACCTCATCCAAATACCCCCAAAACGATGACACATGAATACAACGACAGATAAAAAAGCGACGCATTATAAAAATTCCATCATAAAATGCATTTACAACAAAAGACAAAAAAAAAATCCCATCGGATAAATATTAAAGATAAGCACGGTTGAGCTGTCTCTCACAACAAAAATGGAATCATCTTCACGAAAAGAAAAAAATTGATACCCGTCATGTGTTTCATATATATTTTTTATGTGTCTTTATGACAGGATCCACTTTTTATTTCTACTTCTTCACGAGCAGCACACATTAAATGAGGTGTGCATTTTAAACGTAAAGGTATAGCAGTATGAGCGCATCACAATTTAACTTGCTCCATATGTCCATCAAATTACCCTGCCCCCATCATACACTCATCATCATCATCATCATCCAAAAGTCATCCGTCGTGGTAAGTTGACTTGTTAAGTGTGATCTGTATCGCAAAGATGCTTCTTTTTGTCACTCAACCTTAAAAAAATAATGCTCACAATAAAAGTGCTCATCTGCTTCGTTTTACTTTACGGTTTAACAAATCCTCCATTATTACAAACTTTTATTAATCACTTGACTCTTGCACTCTGACAGATGGTCAGAGTTATCATGATCAACTTTTTTAACGTACGACATAACTACGAGTTAAAAATACCCAAGATATACGCGAGAGAATCCAGGTGCCAAGAAAAAAGTAATTTCACTCGAAATCTTGACGAAAAACCGGCTTTTATTTAGCTTGATACCACGATCGTGTAATTACACTTCCGGGGCTACTACTACTACTACCTGTATCACAATATGCGCGCTCTCCTACACACATATCCCTCCATCCAAGCATCCGGGCATCTGCATTCAAAACATTAAAAAAAAAAATAATAATAATTCCCGTCCCCGTCACGCTCAATTTTGTCATCCACGACGAAACAACATTCATCCCAAAAAAAAAAATTAAAAGCGTCTCGTAAAAACACATAATAATCAAAAACCCAACGTTACGTTAAAGTTGAGTGTGACCAAGCTTGCGCGACGAAACGGGTTTTTAAGACAAAAGGGACGACGTAATATGACTATAGCCCCAAATGGCACGGGCTAAAAATAATAATAATAAAGCGACGCGCAGGTGCATGTTCATTAGCGATTTGTACACACGTATGTCATACGATTAATATCTCAAACAGCAACAAAACGCAGAGGTCAACTGCTTATTATGTCCACCAGTGCGATTCAAACAAAAATGGCTTTTGTCGTTTTATGGTTCGGTGGGTATGACCACTTTTGATTCTTATCATTTATTTTACAAGTCTGCAAGCATCAAGCACCTTCCTTCGATATGTCCACAAAGAAGCTACGAAACAGGAAGCCAAACCCAGTCAATTTGCCAAAAAAGAAGAGATTTTCTACTTCTTCTTCGTCTTCAAGGGACCGAGACAATCGACAAAGTGGGGATGAGCACGCCAATAATTAGGGGTACATTTAACAACTCTCCTCCTAAATCTTCTTCTGCTGCGGTACAAAAAACCCACACGCGTTCACATACTTTCACAAGCGCTATTTACATCACACACATTAGAATCATTTTCACTCTAGAAAAATAATATTCCATCCCAGTCATAATTTTGGTGACACGCCAACCGTGTCTTTTTTCTACACACACGTCTCTCTCTCTCTCTCTCGTTTCTTCAACTCTGCTGCTATTTATTTTTTTTCTACAAAAATAAAACAAGAACAATTATCGCTCACTCAAATCATGAACCAACCAAAAAATTCTAAAATAATTCAGGTTGATTTTTGATAATGACTCTACACTCTATAGTTGACTTGACCTGTTGCTATTTTAAAAACCAGTTTTAACACACAAAAATAATAAAAGCGCGTCAGTCAAGTTAAAAGTGCATCATGGTCAACTTTTGGCGTTTATACACACACAAAATGTACAGTTTTTTTTTGTACAAAAAAACTAGACAAAAATGTATCTATTTAAAGTGCACTAATAATAGCAAAAAAAAAGTAGGAAAAATGGCAAGACGTTGTATAAAGCAATTGCGTTATGGCACGTGACGATGTGTTTCAAAAGGTACCAAAACACAAACGTTCCTTATCTACACGCTTATCTAGTGCATTGAGAAATACATAAAAGCAGGTGCAGAAGACAAAAAAAAAATTGTTTATTAATCGAAAAAAAATAAAGAAGCTGTTGACCAACGAACCGTGTGGGTGGCATAAATTATACATCCCTTTTTACTCGATTCACAATAATTTGATAGTTTTTTTTCTTCTCTCATTCATTATTACTTTACGTAGGAACATGATCCCCTGTGCATGACGAATAATAGCAACACACAGCTAATCAGTCAAAATTCTAAAGTAATTCAGCAAAAGTCAAACTTATAGTTTTTGTACAAAAGTACCGCTAGAGCTATATACACGCTATATAGTTGTGTATGATTCTACAGTTCGATAATACGCGATTTTCGTGTTACTTTTTTTTTTCTACACTTTTCTGTTGACCTCTTATTACTTATAACTCTCATGTACACTAAAGCATCCACCCTAAAAAAAAAAGCACTACACTACAACATCTACAACAAAACTTTATTTTTTGATGATGATGAAGATGATCACTAATAAAATTCGCTAACAAACTATGACGAATAAGTGCAAAACGATAAGAAGCGTAGGAGTTAGATAAGAAAGAAGTATGATACTCGACAAAAGGTTCTTAGTGTGATGATGACCCCACCTGAACTAGAATTCCTCTTTTGTACAAAAATTTTATATTTATTATTACTCTTCTTCTTCTATTTTTTGCCATTGAACTTGGCAATGAATTGTTTTGTTTGGTTGATGAGGTTTTGCTAGAGAGGTTCAGGGAGCGTGACGAACACCATCTAACTTTATTTTATTTTTGGTAGTGTTTTTGCTATTTTTGTTTAAATACTTTAATTTTTAGAAGATGCTAAAAAAAAAAACAATCCACGGTCGAGGTCATCTCTGTTTGGCAGTCAAGTTTAGGTACTGCAGCTGCTAGTTTCTTGCCTGACTTGTTCACAAGAAAAAGACTTAACAAGGAGCTTGTAATGATGACTGATATGCTTGGCTAGATTAGATGCGTTCGTTTTATTGATGAGCTGGGGAGGTTACTTGATAAGCTCATTTTGATAACAATTTTATGTATTTACACTTTACTTACTAGATGGTGTGGCATGTCGTTTCTTTTACTAACATTTACTATTAAACAACAACATCACAAATTTCACTCTGACGATATATAAAACTGCCAAGGAAACAAAGAGCTCTGTGCTATCATCATAATACCGTATCCATACACACGAGCCATGAAAAAACACACACGAGAATCAGAACAATCCCATTTATTTTTCTACTTGCACAAAACAAGAGTGCCGACGACAACGCTTTTAAAATCCGTGTATAAAAAATTGTCTCCACATCCATCAGCATCAACGAGAAAAGCCCTGGAAAAAAAGGAACAAAAAAAAATCCAGCCAATCTATCAAGTTCTCTCTCTCTCTCTCTCTACCCCTTTCACATTCACATCCAAACGCATTTCTCAACTCTGAAAAATAAAAATTGAAAAAGGAACAAGAAAATGAAAAATGACAGCAAAAAAACGGGAAAAAATCTTGTGTATTTAACACACGTACACGTATATAATGTATACAAAAAAAAACTCTTCTTTTTTTGTTCAAAATCACTTTGCTCTTGCGAATTGAAATGTTAAAACATTTCTGAGCGCATTTAAAAAAAAAAAATTCAAAGCCCAAGACAAAAAGTGTCAGAAAAAGACGTGGGTAAATAAGAAACGAGAGATTGAGCAAACGCTTTATATCAAGAGTCTTGACAGGTGACATAATGACATGTGTCGGCTTTTGTGGTTTCACAAGTAGCGGGATTTCTACAAAAAAACGTTTTAAAAAGATTTCATATCCTGACACAAATGACCCGTAAACGTACGATATCAAGAATCAATCTCGAGAAACATTTTTATTGTCAACTCTTGTGAATGTGGTCTAATTAAACGTCCATTTCTGTACGTGTCACTCACAAATGACAATCAGACGTCACCGAACTATGCATTCGCATCATTACGTACACTTTCCTCCAGGCAGCACAATGACACAGCGAAAAAAAGCGATGCACTTTAAAAAGAAATTTTAATACACACCGTCATGTTACCCGATGGCTCGTGCGTTACTACTTTGAAAAAAATTGCTCGACTAAAAGCAAGATAATCTGCACATCTCATATCCAAACCCCATAATTTACTCTCAATTGTTCGTGCACACACATTTGGCTCCAACACACACACACACGAGTTGACAATACCAAAAGAATCACGTACACTCAAATATTGTGACGTTTTTTTTCTTACCCGGACAATAAGGCGTAAATTAAAAACGAAGAAAAAAAAACATTAACAAGAGAAGCTCGTTAACTGACAATTGTTCAAAAAAAAAAAGCTAGCATCTTGATGCGTTTAAAAAAAAAGTGTCCATTGTCCAGTATATATACTCACCCCCGATTCACTACTGTCCCCACCAAATTAAATGCAAGTCACAAAAAAAAGCTACTCAAGAAAAGAATGAACACACTCAAGTGGAGTGTAAACAATAAACAGTTGTACTCACAATTAAACGTCCAAAAAAATAAAATATTTCCCTTGTGACGAGTATAGCAAAAAATATATTTCACAAAAGAGGGGAATGCTACGATAACAAATACGATCCTTCTCTCTGTCCCCCACATCCGAAATTGCTCAAATTCCTGTCAAGAAAAAAAACATGCCTAATTAAATGTTCCAT
This sequence comes from Zhuqinia jingwanae, assembly GCA_027744095.1. Taxonomy (NCBI): domain Eukaryota; kingdom Metazoa; phylum Arthropoda; class Collembola; order Entomobryomorpha; family Paronellidae; genus Zhuqinia; species Zhuqinia jingwanae. Next base: position 15,082 of record JAHZNC010005418.1, on the reverse strand, counting down.
CAAAAAAAAAAAGATGCGTGTTGATGAGTATAACGTAGCTTGAACCACACACATCACCACGCTCATTTTGACAGACAATCCAGAATTCCTCCAGATTGCAACTTGCTCTCTCTCTCTCCCCCACCACCAAACCAACTCTCCTCTCATTCTTTTGATGATGCTTTTAATCAGACTGCACTTTTGCACTTTTTCCCAAGAAAAACCCCATCTCTCTCTAGAGACTAGGTAAAAACATCTTCCTCCACCAACGACAAAAACACTCTTCCTCATAAAAACGGAGAGACAGGTCAAAAAACCCCTGTTTTGTTTCCTCCTTCTCAAGTGACTCGCCACACGACAAAATCAAGAGGTCGTTTTTTCCTTTTGTTTCTCAACAAAACGATCTTACACAAGTGACCCAAGAGAATCTTTTATTTCTGTGGTCTGTATTTTTTTGTCATATTCCTCCTCATCAAACATCTCGTACAAACATCATCACTCTCCTATCATCATTTTCACCATAGTTACGTGTGTTTTTTTTCTGCCTTGACGCGTAGTAGTAGTAGCCGCCATCATACCCATCAAACCATCATCACCGGAAAAGATCATTAACGCAGTTTTTTCTCTTCTTCCTCATCTCCTTGTTCCCTGTGTTGTTGGGGAAGAAAAAACGATTACTACATCCAAACTTTTGTGAGTTGATGATGATTGCGAATGATCAAGCAACATCATCATCATCATCAGATCAATGTTGCGCTGTAGTATATCTTGCACACGGGATTACAACTACTACATACGTGACGGCACCAAGAATCTTGGTCGTTTTATAACGACGTAAACTTCATGTAGAACCCGGGACATTTACGTAAAATGTGGACACACACGTTTACAAGCAAATATATTGTTTACAAAACAGAGTAATCAATAATTCCCAACCACCCGCTTTAAACTCTCCTCCTCAATCCCAACATCATCACCACACCGCCGATAACTTGTATCCTGCCCCTTCTCCATATTATTTAAAAAAGCAAAACAAAATTATACTCAATCCCGCCGTTTGATTAAAAAGAAAATCACAGTACAAGAAAACAAACAAGCGTATAAACTCCAGGAAAAACTGCATTTGAAGACAAAGGCGAAACTATACATGTTCCCCGGAAGGCATGTGCACACAGACTTTAAAATCCAGAGCATCATTTCCCATCGGAAACCTCATCCAGCAGCCGCGTCATAATACTCTCATTATATCATGTAATATTCAACATCACTACATTTGATGATGTCTAACAACACGAGAGAGAAGAATAGGGGAAAACCCGAATTGACATGTACGGTTTAGCAGCAAAACACATAAATATATCGTTTACACGCAAGTGTATATACAAAACCCTTTTTTCATCATGTTTTAAAACCGTCTTCTTGTTTTGATTAACGAATAAACCCAAGTTTTCAGGGGACAATTTAATGACTTTTTCCCTCTCTCAAATAATTATATTCTCGCTCTATGAAATACCGACACTACCGTATGGCTCCTAATTGAAACCAATCTTCTTCTTCGATACTAAACTACAAAACACGATTATTAAAAAAAATATATATCCGAAAAAAAAAATCATGAACACACAAACTTTCGTAAACAAATCTTCTTGTTTCTTGTTTACCCGGGTTTTTACAAGACTGGAGAAAAAAAAATTTGTAATCCGCCATATGCACACACCCAGAGTTAAATTACCCAGAATCATTTACAATTTAGGAAGGGGAAATACATATTGCACAGATTAAAAAAAATAAAGATGAAAAAAATATCCCAATTTTTTTTCTCTCTTCAAACTTGTATCGTTTGATTGCTTTGTTGCTGAATTTTTTTTTATTCGCTGCTTTACATATTGGATCTGGAGTACAATAACAGAGGATACTATACACACTACAATCTTCCAAAAGGGCAATAACCGTGATGCAAGTTCCTGCTAAAAAAAAAAGAAGAAGAATTTGCATAAAATTGAGATTAGCAAAGAAACACGGTGGTGCTTCCAACTTTTTCCCCGAAAAAGCAATCAACCTTAAAATCCACATGATACTAATCTGCCCATCATCATTAAGCCCACATCTGCTGGAACCTTTTTCTCCCGTAATAATAATAATAATAACGATTTATATACCCGCTCTCTCGTTATAACGCACACAACGAAAAAGCATATTAACCAAACCCATCCACGACACAAAAAAAACCTATTTCCCCACGAAAAAACCCCACCAATCTATCCTAATTTACTCGAACAGAACACGACATCACGAGAGATAATGGGTTCTTAATTACTCGTACAATTAATAGTAACAAAATGCTAATAACGGCAATTAATTAGAACTACAGAGCAGTATTCCCACCTGTGCATACTCATCCCGACTGTCACGTGTGGAGTGTTGTGTCTACACCGGCGTGACATACACGCGACATGTACAATCGTACCATGACGGTAAAATCTACGCCACACCATTCTTCACCATGACGAAGCGCTAATTCCGTACTCAACAAACATATTTGTTTTACATCAGCAGACGCAGCGTTCCTCTATATCACCTGAAGTGATTCTCGTGTCAAACCCAACAACCGTGACAAGCAAATGATCACGTTCTCGTAATATCCCTACAATTTCCTAAATCACATAATTCCACTGATTAAAAACAAGCTTCTTTTTATTGTCGCGTGCTATACACTTACAATACACTACACTTATAATAGTGTGTCATCTACACACAACCATAATCACATGCAATCCACTTTTATTATTATTATTCGCTTTGCGAACCATATCATTACGACTCACCATCTTTAAAATTAGCATCACACGTACGACCACACGTACATGTCCTCCAGCACCACGACAAACAAACACACAAAAAAAAATTTAATAACCCATTTCTTTCCTCAAAAAAAAATAATCTCTACTCCAACCTACCTACAACGTATCTTCTCCATTTCCTCCAAAAAAAATTTTAATTTAAAAAGAAACATGAATAAATTTATCCCCACCACAAAACCCCCATTTATCTTATTCCACGTGAAAATGACGTGAAGTATAAAAAAAACTCCAAATTTTTTTAATAAACCTTTCTCTTTTAATTTAATTCAGTCATTTGAAAAATGGCCCGCAATTTAAAACAAAATAATTTCCCCACCATTTAATTCCAAGAGTTCACAACAACAACCCATGACAGAACCAATTCCAACAATATGAAAAAAAATAAACAGATCCCTATTAAAACTCTTTTATTATATTCCCTGAAAAAAAAACCTTCATCTCCATTTTCTCCACATTTCCCCAAAACCCATAACTAACAAAAAAAATATATCATATGTCGCGTATTAAAGCACCTTATTACTATCTCTTTCCCCCGTACGTATTTTCTCTCCATGTCAAAGTGATTTATCCCCCCAAAAAAACAAGCTCACGTAAAACTAACGGACACACAAACAATACACTCTGCTCCAAACCCGTAAAAATTGTCTCTGGAGTGACGTTACACAATCCAACTCCTCCAAGAAAGGTCACAATAACGCATCTCTACTATAAATCATAAAGAAACGCGAATTTATACTACTCCAACATCTTCCTCTTTAATAAGGTTACTTGTATGCACGTAGTCTCTCAGTGTCCAGAAAAAAAAGAGATAATAAAAAAAAAACGGTGACTTTTACTGTCCACACTCTACCTTTCCCCGTCATCAAAATTCCCAGTGAACAAGCCCCCGTAAACAATCCAACAAAGACACACGGTCCAGTTAATTTACCACGAGCGCAATTAGTCTTGAGGGAACAGAAGCGTCTTTCCCAAAAAAAAAACCCGTACACATACGTTTATAATATCAAGTTACAAAAGCATCCAAGAAAAATATCATTCACACGAGCACTCCCAAAAAAGCCCAAACATGTATCCACACACACACATCTCCCAACATTTATCGATCCAAACCACTTGCCCAAGAAGAAGAAGAAAAAAAACCTGCACACACTACAAACCACCACCACTTTCCTCCAACATTTCCCCCCATATTGATCACAAAACCGAAAAGCATCTTTTCCCATCCACTCTCGCTTTTCCTCTCTCTTTCTCTTCCAATGTCCATTTTCCATCCCATCTGCATTGCTCCTACTAATGAACAATCCTCCAAACCTCTCTCCCAAATAAAATAACAACACGAACGTTAAAACAGCAACGGGAACCCGATACAAAAATATCCCTTTTCTCAAAATATCTCTCAAACACAATAGATCATAATTAATACGTGTATAAGTACGTATAACCCCTTCTATATTTTTGTCAATCGCAATTACATAATTAACGCTCACTAAAAATATCCAATGACTTTTCCCCAAAAAAAAAATTGACTAAAAAAATCCTTTTATATTCCGATCCTTTTCCTCCAAAAAAACCTTCCACTACTCTCCAAATATCATCTCCCCAAACCCCTTCTATCTCTCTATCTCTCTCTCTCTCTCCTTTTTTCCACCCTTTTACCCCATCACCAAAACCCTCTGTCATAAACCATTTACACTCATACTTTTGATATCACCCGACAATCCCGTTCCCAACAAGACATGTCGCATATCATATGCCAAAGCGACAAAAACTTATACCCAACTCATACCCATTTTTTTCCCTTTTTACCCCATCAACTTTTATTGTTATTACATCCATAATACACATCCAATTCAATATATCCTTTTCCCCGACATCTCTAAAAAAAAAACAAATTCTCATTTTTTTTTCTCTCCTCTTTTTCCATCCCAAAAAAAAAAACTCCATCATGCTAAGTACAAAAACATCTCCACCACAAAACGACCCAAGCACACAATACAAGAAAAAGCGAACGACCAATTTACCAGCATGTTTTACAGCTTATTACACAATCATGTGGCATACAAGTAGCTAAATTTCCAGAAGTTGCTGAATATATACATGAACACATGAGCGACACCAAAGATAGCGCATCTTCCTATTATCACCGATTCTTATCATCATTTTTATATCCCCGCCTGATTTCCCTTACCAGAATAATAATCGTAAACGGTAACGTTTATTACTACGCTCACTATCATATCTCGTATCCCAAAAACCCCGTGCATCCATTCTCATCACCATAATCAATTTTCATAAACTCAAAAGCTAAAAATCGTCCCAATAACAGTTAATAAGAAAAAGAACAAAGACTGTAAAAAACAAAACATTTAAAAATATTTATTGTTGCGGTCACCCTTTTAAAGAACAAAAAAAAAATTGGGCGATGTCTATTTAGCTATTTTTACCACCATTTTTTCCTCTCTTAAACTACACAATTCTTACAGTATATTTTCCACCACAATTACGCTATCACTTGAACCATGACATTTAATAGAATCATATATAAATTCGTTATCCTAATAATCATTTTTTTGATCATCAACAGAAGAAGAGCAATAAAAAAAAAGAGTTACCTAGGAAGCATATACACACACACACACATGATAGATACAGGAGTCCCCCCTTCTCTTCGGACTGTTAAGCATGACAAAAAAAAAATGTATTACGTGCATTTTTTTGACCAAAAAAAAATTCCCTATTTAGAATCTTAGAAACGTAGCATCAAAAGTTCTATAAAACCCCCTCTCTCCCCATTATATATCCCTTCACGTAAAACTCAATCATTTACTCAGACAAGCATAACGACGATCTCAGGTGAAAAGACGCATATATAGTTGATTCACTATAACAACACAATAATAATCTTGGCCTTTGCAACAACTCATCTTCACGTTCATCATCATCAAAAAGGTAACAACGCAACACTCGACTACTACTACTACCGTGTATACAACTACCGCGCGCAATGATTTATAAAAAGGACAAAAACGTATATTATTGTTCATAATGCAACGATCCATCGTGAGGTTAAACTAACCAGCAGACCGTGCGATTTTTTTTACACACACACACATATATATTTCGCGTATTGCGTGGGTGTGTGTGTGTGTGTACGTATGTGATTGTTACTAATAATGTGGCACAACCATGATGATGATCATGATGATGATCATCACGGTCGCGTGCCAAAACCAAACGATACGTTGACCTCGACAAAAAGTGTACTAAAATACAAGGTGTGTGCTATCGATCATTAAAGGAATAGCAGCAAAATAAATAAAGATGAATTTTCTTGATAAGTTCCTTTTTATTTTTTGAGGATGTTTTTAACTCATCGATTCACACGGGGACCTTGAAAAATCATTAAATGTTGTTAACAACACCACCACTACTACTACTGCTAACAATAATTAAACGCCAAATTGATATGTTTATATCGCATTGACAGTATGAGAAATAAAAAAAGATGTAAAGTGAAGATGAGCGACGTCCTGTTATGTTGTTGGGTGGATATGATAACACGTCATTGATGACTAACTCAACAATATTGAACTTCACAATATCTTAATAAACTTGACAACTAAATTGTGTGGAAATTAAATACACAACGCCTAGCACTCGACATTGAGATTATTTTTTATTTATTTTTTTTGCGCTTTTATGTTTTAAACTCTTGTGCTTCTGTTTTTTTTTACCACACCTCCAATAAACAATATGATACATAATAAAAAAGCATCCCATCAACATAATAATCCTTAGTCTCTTTTGTCGTTATTTTTTTTTGCCGATGATGGTTCCCATGACAAAGGACCAAAAAGAAAAACTTGACAATTGAGTATTATCTTTTTTTTTCATATCATTTCCTCTTTCCTTCCATCCAAAACTTTTGATGAGTCAACTTTATTCAATACGACTCGTTGTAGTGGAACACACCAAAAAAAAAAAAATTACGATAAAGTGATGAATGATGACAGATGATGATGTTATTTCCCTAAAATCGCATCATGATGAGTTCTGGGAATTCACAAAAAAAAAATTCCTTCCTAAATACTGAAAGAGAGAATCGCATAGTCGTCCCCCTAAAAATATAAGGACAAGTATTTTTTGATATATCCTTTTGTTTTTCCCCCCACATATCCTGAATGCTACACTTTTGTTTTTACATAATCGTGATGATAAAAGGAGACAAGAAGTCAAGCACAAAAGACCTTTTTTTTTTTCTTCTCAACAGTATTCATAGGATTCATCATGCCGATCGTTAAAAGAGATAAAAAAAGCGCATCATCACATCATATTATTATTATTGTGTATTTTTTCGCGCATTCCTGCTACCCTTTCATGTGTACGTACGATCAAGAGAGCTCTTTTTACATATAAACTTTGTAATATGCAAATTGGCATGCTCGCTGCATGTTCTTAAAAATAGTTTTTTAAAAGCGAAAATACCGACCAAGCTTCCCTGTTTCAACGCATTAATCTGTCAGAACCAATTTTCGTCCCGAGTATCATCATCATGATCATCATCATGAAACCAACAACGAGAAAGAGAGAAAAACAGGAGCAGAAAGAGAGAGAACCGTCCTTTGATGTTTTTATAACACGACATTACACAGACATCACAAGAAATAGTTTTGTAACGAAAACTCTCTACTCTTCTGTGACGGTCTTCTTCTTCTTTTCCTACACAAAAACCTAAACAATCCCTTGAGGAATTCTTGCTTATGTAAATGCGTTTCACAAGAGGAAAAAAGATGGAAAAATTGAAGAGTGGATAAATGACATTATATGTGAGAGAACCGTGGTGCCGTGTTATCGTTATCACGTAACAAGAAGAAGAAGAAGATGAACACCAGAAACATATACGACGATGATGACGACGACGACGCGTTCAAAAAATGGATATATGTACACTCAAGTTATTTTTTTTCTCTCTTCCTCGATAACATGAACAGAGCGTTCACAAAAAACCCGTCCATCTGTTTTCCCATTCAACGTATATCGTGTAATGAAGATGACACCCAAGACACACAAGCGCATGTTCAATGTCTCTACTACTCAATTCTTTTTTTGATTATTTTTTCAACTAAAATGTGGAATTACACATACAAAGTGTATACATATAGCCGTATATTTGGGTGGCATTTTTTTTTTGTCTCTCGGATATGTACAGTTTTAACTGTCTCGTGAAATTATCATCAACTAACTAAACCAGTCCTTTTTGATCGTATAAACAGAAGAAAAAGTTGAAATAACAAAACGTACGACATACACGACAGTGTGCAGCTGTGGGAAATTGGTAATGCTCGTTGTTTGAACAATATCGTAATATAACATGCTATTTGCTTCTTTTGAATGAATTGTGTGAAATATATAATATTTCGTGTGTAAAAAATTCATATATCCATCACACACACGATACTTGAATGTTATGATAGCTATCGACATCCAAAGGAGGAGCTGACGAAAAAAAAAATATTTGAAATGACATCCATCCCAACCACTTTTTTTGAATGATTTTTTGTGTAAAAAAATTCATATATCCATCACACACACGATACTTGAATGTTATGATAGCTATCGACATCCAAAGGAGGAGCTGACGAAAAAAAAAAAATATTTGAAATGACATCCATCCCAACCACTTTTTTTGAATGATTTTTCTACCTTTATGTCATGATGATGATGCTTATTCTTCACTTTTCTTTCAATACAAGAAGCTTTCCTATTATGCCTGTCATGTTTTGTCGTTAATTTGATGGGACGTTTTTTTTCTGATGTGTGTTGTGTGTACATTCCACTCTGATGCTGCTGCTGCTGCTGCTGGTGTACATGTTACTCAAGTGAGAACGCTTCGTTTCTCCTTTTGTCAAAGAAGATGAGTAAAAAGATGTAAAGATCTTTTTTTGGGGTTTTCTTTTGAGAAAGTCTTTGTGTGTGAAAACGATCATGTCATAAAACATCGTCGTCATCATTTCCCACTTGACTGGGCAGTGTGGATGATGATGATGATGATGAGCATGATGGGAGGAAACTAACAAACATTGCCACTAGAGCGTCCTTCTTCCTTGAGTTCTAGTGATGATTTCTTTTTTTTACTACTTCAATGGGCATGATTTTTTACGTAGGGGGTTCGGCGAATTATTATATTTATTGGGGATTTTTAATTTTCTCTTCACAATAAATAATATGGTTATTTTCAATTAGTTCCCAAATTAAAAAAATAAATTGCTTAAATAAAAATCCTATTTTTATAAACAAAATAAAACATCTAAAAAAACCTCTGAAACCCCCTACTCTCTGATGGCTAACCGGACAACATGACACTCATCCTGGAAGGCTCCTTCCACCACCAAGTACAAAAAAGAATCCTGCTTGTCATGTTACACCACTCGACAGCACGCTATAAAAAATAAAGATATCAAAGCACAATAAACCATACACCACGAATGACTCTGCAGAACAATTCCTCGTGTCATCATCATGAAAAAAAAATCCCTTTTATACTCAACGCCAAATGTCCCGGGTACATGACACTTGAACGTACTATTATGTAATCGTGACATAAGACATTTTTCTCCCCTTTCTCTATCTCTCTGACTCACAAGTGGTGGTATCTATCACTGAGACGCTCTCTATCTTACAATCTTTGTCACTTGACACAGTCATCAGATAGTCATCATCTCAATCTCAAGTACACATAAATTTTGTAAAATCCTAATATCATTTCTTACAATCACACTACCGTGTGAAGATAAAATAAATAAAAAACGTGAATCTCGAAAACAAAAGGATATATTTTTTTCTTTCAAACCACTACCAACACCATAACCACCCCGACAATAGAAACAAGTCAAGCAACCAGATGACAACGTTTAGTTAAACAACAGGTGTGTTACGGAGACAAAATATAAAAGATAGGGGAAGAATACTATTCTCTCTCATTTTTTTTTATCACCACCACAACGATGCTATAAAGATCCGAAAATTAGAAAGACAGAACAAAAAAAAGAATAAAAACCTTTTGCCTGTTGACTTTTAGAATTTGACTCGTCGGCGGCGACAAGAAGACAGAAGAAAAAAAAGGGTTACTGGGTAACACAACGACGAATAAAAAAGCATATACACTTTTATGAACGTGTTAATAACACGTAAAAAAAAGTGCTATTGTGTCTGGAATGATCATCATGAAATGGTCACTCTCAAGAAATCCATCTACAACGACACAATCGTATAATACATTTTTTTGTGTGTCTAATGTTTTAGACCCGATATGCGACGTAAAAAAAACGCAAATATCTCACATAAATGTGCTACCAGCTACTGTACTTTTGACTAAACAATATTTTTAACTATTTTCTTTTTATACATACATTTTCGGCTTCCCTTTCAAGAATCCTTACACTCTAGTACATCGACAGAGATATTTTCCAGATTACCACTACTGCTCTCTCTCTCTCTCTCTGCTCTGGAGAAACAAAAAGCTCTCGCTTCACGCTTCCATGAACATCCATTAAGGGTTAAACAACAAAGTGCACAAGGCTTTGACTTTAAAAAACTTGACAACATGACGCTTTAAAATATATAATCTTTAAAAAAAAAACGCTAATGTCCTTGTCGAGTGTTTCTTCCAACTTTGTTTAACCAACCGGGTATATAAATGCACCACCACCAAATATACATGCTAAGTGCACTAGTGGAATGTATCGTTACACTATAACATGTGGGAGGGAAAAAAAGTGTCGAGTATAAACGTAAAAAGCCATGCACATGCACTAGCACTAGAAAACTCCTCGTCATCCAAAACTAGAGACAGAACACCCAAAAAAAAAAAATCATATGAAAAACGTGTCGCCCTGATTGATGGTGTCAAATCAACTGGCAAACAGTTTATGACACGGTCCACTTGCTCGGTGTATCGTAATCGAATAACGTGTGCAACTCATACTCCAATATCAAAAAATTACTCATGTTGCATATATCCCAACTCCAAACAAAGTCGTCAGGAAATACATCATTATTATTAAAGATACTATAACAACCGCACCAAAACACAGAGTTTTCCCCAAATAACTCAGCAACGTACATCGGACAATCAAACGTGATGATTCATAAAAACGCGTCGTCGTGGGCGTATATTATTTTAACGGATCATATTACAAGTCAAAAAAGCAAAATGATATTATTATTTCCAACAAAATCACGACACTCACTTGACATACGCTGCTGCTGCTGCTTTTGGCATATCAAAAGAATCTCTCTGAAATTATTTAATGAAAAAAGAAGAATATTATTGAATCCCATCCGTCTTCATTAGCGAAAAAAAAACTTTTATTTTTATGCAACACACTGTCACGAAATCAAAAAGAAAAATGAGGAATGGTCAAAGTAAATATTTTTTTCTTTGTTCACGCATCCCAAATCCAAACACAATTGATTGAACACACAGCTGAGAAATCCATCCTCCATCAACCACTCTTGCTTGTCACTCGAGAGACCGAGAGAGAGAAAATGAAAAATGCACAGTTTTTGTTTTTCCTCCAACGAACATAAATAATAATAGATCATTTAGCAGAGTGCCTGGATACGCACGTTCATCAAATGCACCAGAGAAGAAGAAAAAAAAATGACCAAAAGGAAAGATGGTGAAACTGATGATCAGGTTGGGTGTGTAGCGTGTGCACACAATCCCATCATTTCCCCAAAAAAAAAACTGATGATGAGCAGCTTAACAGGAAATTGAAGTTTCCAAAAAAGTAGTAGCATGCCCAATGTCAACTTGTCAAAGTGAGCAGCACGACAGCTCTCCAAACAAAACAGGAAGTTACCTCACTTGACCTTCGTCAGACGTCACGTTCCCCAGATAAAATTCCTCCACACATTCTTCATCATGCAACTTAAAAAAAAAACCCGCGACGACAACACAATGTTTGTTGTACACACGAGAATTAGTCACTATTTTTTTTTCTCTTTTCCACACAAAAAAAAAGTTCTCTCTAATGACACGAGTAGCTGGACAACATCAAGGATAAAAATACACACCAAACTCCCCTTCCAAATAAACATCTGAGAGAAAAGCATTCCATCTCATTACCCCCGACAAAAAAAGAGAAACCAACACCACCACGACACACAAGTACACAAAACTTGGATAGTAGTGGGCGGATTACAAATACTTTGCACGTAAGGAGGAGAAAAAAAGAGAAGAAGAAAAAAAAGTTTGTAATGAAAATCACATTTGACAGAAGAGATCAAGTGGTTTTTTTGATAGTAGACGTATATAGCGTTTTGGGATATTGGATTTCTCTCTGAAACACGATTGATTTTTTTTTACAAAATGTTTTGTGGAATTAATTGTTTTTTTTTGTTGTTGGAGAAGAGGAAAAACTAAATTGAAAGTTTTAATGCGATTGGGTGGGAATTTGTATCGCAAGTGTCAATGCTATCATTTCAACCAGATGTCCAGTGTGATAAAACGAGACTTTTGGTAAAGAGCTTATGCTGGTTTGTTATCCGGTTTGGGTTTCTTGATCAGAGAGACAGAGAGAGCTAATTTGCGACATTAAGCTTGTGAGTGGTATGGGCGTGTGTGCCTCCATTTTATCCTGAGTGCATCGTCACATAAAAATCAGAGTGGGCTTAAAAACATTTTTACACCGGATGGTCAGGTTTTTTTTTTGTAAAAGCGCTTTTTATTTGTGGGAGGAAGTTGGAGAAAATATAGTTTTATTTTGGAACTTGTCCAGCAACTTATTTCTGTGACTTGTTGTTAGGGAGGTGTTTTTATTCTGGGATGACGATATTTGGAATCGTGACCATGGGGAATTGGGAAAATGTGGAGAAATGTAAAGAAAAAAAAAACAATTGGTATTTGAAATATTTTAAACCTCAAATTTATAAACGGTTAAAATACGCATCATTAAATTACATAATAACGTATTTAATTTTCTGATAAACCACAAAATAATGTTCAATTAATTTGAGGTAATGATTACCTACGACAAGTATGCGTGGAGTGACCTATAGTGTGTCTGCTGCGGTGTATAGTATCCTTCTTTTTGTGTATCCCCAATAGATAAAACGCACCCATCCGTACAACAAAACAACAACGACGAAGTAACAATTACAGAAACACGAGAACCCCGGCATATTTCGATCGAAACCCATCATTTTGCCCTCAAGCCATCTAAACAATTTTCCATCTCCCCAACATTAAATAAAAAAAACAAAAACAAATCGCTTTTCTTGTTTTCTGACTCTTTTTCTCTCTCTCTCTCTCAGCGACATTCTCTCTCTACCTTAACCCATTCGCCAGTGTTAATTAAGCGGTTTTTCACTCTTATCCAGCAGCTAGAAGAAAAAAAAAGTCAGCATTCCAGTTAAATTGCCCCGGATTGAAAAGGGTCGTCGTGAAGCTTGATTGTTGTGATGTGATGATGATCATGATCATGATTTTTCGATATATTTTTCTTGTCATATGGGTTGGATAGTCATCCTGTGATAGGTTGGATGATTACGATATGACGAGTTTTTTTTTCTCTATTTCTCAATCCCTATCATTATTATTTTTGAACGTGGTTGAGTTGAAACCTATACACACGAGATAGAGAGAGGATATACAGAATGCTGGAACAGGCTTGTGTGTACTGACAAAAAATTACATGTCAAGTAACCACGACCTTTTTGTCTTGGACAGCAAACCTATATACGCTTATATCATCATACGTTATTAACCAAAATTAAATAGCATTTCATAAAAAAAACGCATTATTACGACGAGAAATGATTTTTTGAAAACCCACCTTTTCTCGTCAGAGTTTTTGTGTCTCTGATGATGATCATGCTACTACTACTCCTGCTGCTGTTGTTGTTACAAAAAAGGACAGGTTTTTTATACACACATGCTCGTTATTTTTGAAACTAAATTACAGTGGGATAGTATAGAATGGGATAAAAAAAAGGGGAGAAGACACAACAACCAAAAAAAAAACTTGTTTTAATCATGATCATGATGAGAGTATGTGTAGTTACATAATATCGTACATATACACAAGACCTTTAAGGGTCACGACTTTTCTTTCGTCTGAAAAGAGGGATATGATGATGAGTAGTCGTGAGCAGCATATGGGATAGGGTCGATCTTTCTTCTTCTTCACTCGATGTCAAGTGGGCAGGGACTCTCTAGGAATGATTGTCTTGGAATGATAATAGGGATTCTTTTTTTTTTGAGCCTTTCTTCGGGTGCTCTCTCTACCTTATTATTATCATGGAAAATTGGATATTTATAATTTATCGGGATATATATTTTTTTTTGGTGGGATGTGACGATTTTCCTTTGTGTACCTGGAGGAACGGATATTTTCGATTGGACTCTGAGAGAGAAGGGATATAAATTTATTTTTTTGAGTGATCCAGATGCGCTTGAATCGATATAGCTTATCACTTGTGTAATGCACGTAGTAATTTGATATTTTTTTTAGTGAGAAAAAAGTGCATGTAATTTTTTGGATGGGATGGGTGCACATGTTTAGACACTTTTGTGTGGTCGACATATTTGTTTGTTTATTCTTTTCCGAGGACATTTGCTGGGTTGTTAGATGTAGTGACATGGGCACCAACTTGTTTTTTTACGAGACATATTCAACAGGAAATGGGCTATATAAATAACACGTATGTGTGAAGATGTGTATGCCAGAGAGAGAGAGTGGATTCATGCAGACAGAAAAACAGACCCGCTTTTATGTGATGCACTTTTTTGTTTATCACATGACATTAGTTGGAACACCCAAGGAATGTGCTCATACAATATGTCGTTGTGGAGTACAAATTTATTTAGAGTTCGGAAAGGGGTTTTTTCAAAACAGTTGTTGCGTGGGGTGTTTCGGAAATATGGTTGTCAAGTACTTTCAATTCAACTTTCAACTTGCATTTCCAGATCACCATGGGCAACGCACCTTACTTAGCGAATAAATAGTTATTTACAATTTAAATTTAAAAATGGAGCGGAAACTAAACTTTTATTTAAAAAAAATAATCTTCCGAAACGCTCCCCGTAATAAAAACCCGCGACACAATCTATCTAGTATGTACAAGCCATCCCGTTTACGTGACCAAATGTGTGTATAAATAAACATTAAAGAAAAATATAACTTGTGTTAAAACGGTACTAAAAGCGTACACATCCTATCGCATACTCTTGTTGTCAC
>JAHZNC010005417.1:0-23894 GCA_027744095.1 Zhuqinia jingwanae | reverse complement strand
GAGAGAGAGAAGAGAAATTGTGAAATATCATTTCCCGTCGTTGTCCTTTGCTTGTCTATCTCTCTCCCCACACATACGCAATAGTGAATGAGAGAGGAAAACGAAGCAAATCTAGTATGATGTGATGTGTAGTGGTGAGGAAGGGTGAAAGCCAGAGCCAAAAACTGTCGCTCTGCTCCTTCTACCACCGACAACAACACTCGCTGCTTTTGCTGATGATGATGAAAAAGAAAGCCCTTGTGACAAGTCCTGGCCGGGGTCCCTGTGGAAATTGAAAATTGAATGGGAAGACGAGAGAGAGAGACTACACCAAATAGTTTAGATATACTTTATATAATTTGTGTTCAGAGAGCGAGGGAGGGAACAAGATATACATACATATATATATGGATGATGTGACTTGTATAATATACAGATATATGTATATATCTTTTTGTATATTTTATGCATATATATATATATTTTTTAAATATATTTATGTATATATATCCGCACAAATTCGCTTTTCCGCTTAGTCGCGTATTCAGAACGTAAATATAAAGGACGGTGGTGCGGTTATACTAGTAAGTAAGGCCGTATGTGCTGCTGCTCTGCTACAGAAAAGAGACACAGACAGCAGAGAAGATGAGATGAGAAAAAGAAAGAAAACACAAGTAGTGTCAAATGAAAGGTAAAGCTAAACGACTTTTTTTGCTTGCTCTGCTCTGTTTCTCTGCTGCTGCTGCCTGGCCTGACTTGACGCTTGTCAAAGTCAATCTGAGAAGGATTCACCGGCATGGAATATTCATACACAAACATGAAAATAGAAAGACGCGACCTCAATAAAGGAAAACAACTGAGAAACTTTTTTCCCAAAAGTATCCTCAGCAGTAACAGAAGAGAAAAAAGGGCGAAAATAAAATATTTTATGTACATCATGCGCTATGCAAGTATTTCTGGTATTTTCAATATGCATATTTATTGTATAGGTATATTATATTTTATTTTTAGCTTACTTGCTGTTGAGTGAAGAAAGAGTGAAGGGGAAAAATAAATAAAATTCAACAAGATTGCAGCAGTTCCCAGTATACATACTTCTCTTTCTCTCTCTCTCTCTCTCTCTCTCTCTGCAGGCTTTGCTTTCTCTTTTTTTATTGAAATGGAAATAATGTTGATTACATTATATATGTATGCATCAATTTGATCATGTTTGGTTGTCGTAGAAATCAACTTGATGATGTTGATGAGAGGAATAGAAGAATCGCTAGGGCGTGCTCATTTTATTTACATGTTATGCCATGCCAGCGATCAGATTTTTTCCCAAAAGTTTATGTATGTGCATAAGGGCAACATAATCATCATCATCATCCTCCTCATAATCAGCATAGGCATAAGCATATAAGCAAACACTCATTTCATTTCATTTCATCAATCTATTTCCCTCTTGAGAGGAGAGGAAAAGCATGAGGAGCAAGAAGAGAGAATGGAAAGCTCTTTAGGAGTAGTAGAGCAACAGAAAAATAGAGTGTATGAGAGGAGAGAGAGGAAAGAGTGAGCGAGTAATATTACCGCACCATCCTTATGATCGTGAACAGAGGGACTACTAGTACCGGAAGCAAGTTTAGTAGCGTCGGTGGTAGTAGTACAAGTTCCATGGAAGAGTCTCGATGAAAATAAATAGATTGATAGATTGATCATGATGACGACGACGATGATGCTTGGTTTGGTTGGATGGTTTCTTTAGTAACTACTTGTACACTAGACCATTTCATGGAATGGAAAATTGCTTGAGTATGTGCGTGTGTTTGAGAGTGAGATAGGACCGAGTGCTTGAGATATGAAGACAGAAGTTCTTTTCCTTGTTGGTTTGGTTTAGTTTTCTCGTCGTCGTCGGGAAATGAGATGATATCAAGTAATAATCTGAAAGCAGCCATCAGACTATGCCTACATGGTATATATACATACCTGCTGAGATGGGTGTGAGTTTTGCGGAGGTGTGTATGATCATCCGCCATCAACCTTTTTCTCATTATCATTAAATATGCACCACTACCTCAGTGGCTTGGAATCCAGTGAGCCGTGTCTTTTTCTAGGAAATTCCCATACTGTAATCAAGATGGGAAAAGTTGAAAACAGCTTGCTATTTCCTTTCATGTTATGTATGTGGCGGAGATAGTGGTAAGCTATCTCTCTGTCTAGGATGATGATGATGGTATAATAATCCGTCTGAGTGTGACTAGTGGAGTCTAACTAAATTGTCACTCCATTTACGCAACTCGTGAGAATGCATAATGTTATGTAAGCAGGTGCATTTACAATATATATGTATACATATATATATATAAGATGTAAGTATATGTGTAGGCATGTATGTACAAACGTGTGTATATCTAATGTCATTATGGTTGGTTTTAGCCGTAAAAGTTGGATTGGATTGGAACGACAACTTCTTGGGAATAATCCATGTCAGTGGATGGGAAGGAGAAGAAGGAAACGGGAAGGAAGCAAATCAAATTGTGTTTCCTTTCGCACAAATAAATGAGGTCATAAATTTGATATTAGAGTAGTGGCAGCGGTGGTGCTGGTGGTGGGTTGGGTGCTTTTTCAGAGAGTGTTTTTTGAAACATGGATGGAAATGTCAACCTTCTCTTCTAGAATTTTTCTCTCTCCACAGAAAACCCCAGGATAAAAGTTTGCCAATAAAAAAAAGAGTAGCTCAAATCAGTTTATTGATGACATGAAAATGAAATTTGGTGATGGTGATGCCACCTCCAGAAAAATTTATAACATCTATCCATTCTTCTCTTTTCCTTGGTTTGCTTCTCCGCTACTCTCTCGCACTCCTCACGGATCGCTAACTTTCCTCCTTCTTTCCTTTCCTCTCATCTGTTGCTCTTTTAGTATTGTACGGACTTTTAAAAAGCACTTATGCCATAAAAAACCGATAAATTATTATTTTTAAAATCAGTTACATTGATTTTTTTCAACTTCATAAAAACGCAAGTCACTTTCATCTCATGATTTAATTTTAAAAGTTAAATTAATTAAACTCTATTTGAAGCAAGCAAAAGGCTTGCCAACTCAATTCACAGAGTATGGGGCTGTCCAAACCTACTTTTTGTACAGCCAATCACTCATGTTATAATTAACCATTCAAAAAGGTTTATTTAAATTTTTTGTCATAACTTAAACTACTTTTTTGTTGTGGTAAGCATTTTATAATGCGAGACGGGAGTTATGAACATTCCCATTAACTTTGTTCATGTTCCAAGCTGCTGCATCTCTTCCCCATCCGCATCCATACAACATACAGCAATACAATACAGTAGTAGCGGACTTTCATGTTATTATTGCCCTCTTTCTCTCTGCCCAGCAATTCGAATGACATTGAGTGAAGCAGAGAAAGGGTTTAGAAAGGCGCGCACTCTGAATCTACTCTATTTTGTTTTTATTTTCCCCTGTTCCCTGATGAGCGGATTGTTCGCAGCAAAAAAATGAGTGAAATGAATGGTGAATGTCGTTCCTGTGAGCTCGGTAGTTTTTTTTACTACCAACTGACATTTCACTTTCTAATCAACTTGGCTGGATGAAAAGACAGTTTTCTTTTGTAGATTTGACCTTTTCCTTCTCCCGGCAGCTGTGCTGCTACTCTGCTACATCGAAAATCACCTTTGTTTTAGCTGGTGTTGTCAGTCAATTTTAGAGTTTCAAAAAAGGGGCAAAAGTTTCATCATTATTATTTTACAAACCAGAGTATTCTGACTTAACGGTATCAGGAGTTTTTCTTTTAAATGTGAAAAGATAGATCCTGGGAGATTTTTATGCCCATTCATTGGAGTATTGGAGTGATCATAATATTATACAATCATTTTGGTGCGGTAGCTAAAAGGATTTAATGTAAAAAAATTTATCGGAGGTAGCTAGAAGGCTTCCTGGTTGAGTGCTGCTCTGTTATACTTTGTTGTATAGGTCAATGCCTTACGGTAAGTAAGCTTTAACTTTGTGATGATGGTAGTAGTGATGACTTTGGAAATTGTTAATTGCCATAACTTAAAAATATACCATTTTGGTGTAGGTTAAAGGTTCCTGCCAAGAAGTCACTTGCTTTTTGTAGCTTCCGTGTTGTAGTTTCACATCTAAAGTTCCTACAAAAATCATAATGGCTTCGCGTCCAAGTGGTCTTCGTCAGCCGAGTGCCATCAGAGCTTCCAACTCAAACATTTCTTCAGCGGGGTCTACATCTGGTATGCAGCCTCCTGAAGCACCTGGAGCCACTCCTGTCAAGCAGACTCCTGCAGGATCTGCGTTACCTATGAGCCGTTTACCATCCTCAAATAGTATACGAAGGAAAATTACTACACCTGCAGGAATGAATCCACCCGGTTCAAGGGGTAAAAGCGAGGCCTCTATACATACGTGTTAACAAATAGCAATGTAACTGCACAAGTTTTATAATTACAAACATCTTGTACAGATTCTGGCCTTGCGACGGACATTGATAGCTTTATAATAGGAGATACAGTGTACGTGAATGGAGACCCGAATAAGCGAGGCAAAATCTGTTTTATCGGAGAGGTGGGGTTTGCAAAAGGAGATTTTGCAGGAATCGTCTTGGATTTGCCAATGGGTAAGCCGCCACTTCAAATAATATGGGGTTTTTAGTTACTTAGAGCAAAGTTCATGACAATCAAATGGTAAAATACTATTTAGGTAACCATGATGGCGTGGTACAAGGAAAGCGGTACTTCCAGTGTGCTCCCGCACACGGCCTATTTACTAAACTGAATCGCCTAGCTAGAGATCCTGTATTGGATTCACCGTCCACACCTCGTGCACCTGAAAGTGTTACGGGTTCTACTGTCGTGACCCCTGGTCCTCAGATGTCCCGTTCCGCTAGTTTTGCAGAAGGAACTCCTAGTCCCACTGGTATGAGGACTCCAGTGAAGTCATCGTCTCTTGCAATTAATTCGTCCTTATCGACTGGAGAACGCGTTATTGTGGCCAGTGCTACAGGAGGAACGAAAATTGGCATTCTAAGATATCTTGGAAATACTGATTTTGCAGCAGGAGAATGGGCGGGAGTTGAACTACTCACTCCAATGGGCAAAAACAACGGATGTGTCGGAGGAAAATCGTAATATTTTGTTGAAATGATTTTATATCATGTCAAGTTATTCGACAAACTGTCATATTTTTAATGCAATGCAATTATTTTTCCAGATATTTCACGTGTAAGGAGAAACACGGTTTGTTTGTACCTGCTTCCAAAGTCATCAGTTCCCCAGTGAACAAAACTCCAAGACGCCATGGATCTCGTGAATCCTTAATCTCTGTATCTAGTATGGCTTCATCCGCTGCTTCCAGAAGCATTAGGGTAATTTCTTTTGTCCTTTCCATCTGTACTAAAACCCAAAGTTATTTATAAAATAATTACCTTAACTTTGTATCCTCAGAGACCTTCTATGCGAGATTCACAATGCCTTCCTTCGTGTTCGTTACAATCGGTATTAGCTGAAAAGGAAAAACATATGGAGCGCTTGATAAAAGAGAGGGAATTAGATAGAGTGGACTTGGCTAACTTGAGCAGAGAGTTTGAAGAGAAAAACCTGGAAGTAAAAAGGTTACAGGCTGAATGCGTCAGTGTAAGTTGGGTTTTTTTATATTTTAAATTTAAGATATAATCAGTGCAGTGGAATTCGGATACATTTACACGTATTTTACTTAATTTTTTAGTACCAGCAACAAATGCAATCAGCGGCTGGAGACAGTGAAAGCGTAACCCGGCTGCAAAATGCACTCGAAGAGGAACATCGTAAACTAGAAGATCTTCAGTACACCTTGGATGAGGAGAAAATAATGAAGGCTGATATCCAGGTGCAGTTGGATACTTTATTAGCCAAAGCTTCAGAAGAAACAAAACCTGAAGTTTTGCAGGTCATTTCCGAGGAACATCAGAAAGAATTAAATGCCCTGAAAACTCAACTAGCTAAATTCCAAGAGGAGACAAAATCGGTTACTGTAAATCTAATGAACGCTCAAGGTAAAGTCGAGTTACTGGAAAGGACGATAGTTGAGCTGAATCAAAATGTGAAGACCCTAACTGAGCAAGTCAGTACCGGTAAAGAAGAACGAGCTAAAGTGGTTGCAGATCATCAAACTGAAGTGGCAGGTGAGTATGGTACCAAATATGTTATTTTATTTCATTGCACTAGATAGTGTTTATTGAATCAACTCCACAATTTTGTATTGTGCCTATTTTTTCCTGCAGCGTTAAAAAAGACATTGGACGAAAATAAAGAAGCCATTAAGGCACTAAATTTAAAGGTCGGTGATAAGAAAAGACAGCAGGAAGAACTCAAAGAAAAATGCGCAAAGTTGCAAGTTGAATTAGAAACTGCATTTCACCAGAAAAGTTTACTGGTAAGGAATACAGCAACACTTGCAGTTGTAGTTCGTTTTTTTTTCAATATATTAATCATGACGTGTTTACTTGCCATTCATGTAGGAAGCTGAAATAATTGACGTTGTCAACTCTAAATCTGACACTTCCGAGCTGCTTACTGGCAAGATAAAGGACCTAACCGAGGAAGTTCAAGATTTACGTGGAAAATTCCAGTCGACGGAGGAAGACAAAGTGTTACTTCGTAGGATCAACGCTGAGTTTAAGTTTCGTATCGCTCAAAATGAGCAAGGAGAGGCAACAGTGGTAATGATTATTGATTACTTTTTTTTAATGTAGTTTAAATTATTAATCAGAATGTATATACAAGCTTCCAATTCATTTTAATTTTAAATTGTGACTGTAGAAAAAAGAATTAGAAGAAGTCTCGTCTAAGCTCGCAGAAGAGAAAGCTGCTATAGAAAAAAGTTTTACTGAAAAATTGACCGGTCTAGAAGGTGAAAAACAAAAATTACTGGATGAATTGAAAACCAACGAAGAACAAATTACTCTACTGAAAAGTAAAGTGGCGGCAGCCGAGCAGAGTGCAGCTGATGCAGTTCTTTCGTCTAAGGAGCATCTCCAGCACATCGAATCTTTGAAGTCTGATGCGACAGGGTCTGGGAAGCAAGTTGAAGAGTACCGATTGTTAATGAAAAAAGTAGAAGAGGAAAAGAAGGCCTTTCAAACTGAAAAAGAAAAGCAGGAGAAGGAAATGCTGGAGAAAAATAAGATATTGACCGAAAAAATAGATCAACTAATTGGGCAGATATCCTCGTCAACAAATGAGTCATCCGCATTGAAAACTGAAATGTAAGTGTAAAATAAATTATTCCATGTGTAATCAAGATTGGCATTTTCTGTTGCCTCTAAAGAAGAAAACTTTTGGAATATTTATATTATGAAATATATATTTATGTATAGCGAAACCGTCAAAGTAGAAGTGACAAAGTTGCAGCAAATCTGCCAAGAAAAGACTACTGCATTGCAGTCTATTCAGGAGGAAATTAAAGTCCTGACTAAAAAATCAGACGAAGACGAGAGTGCCTTGGATGAGCTTAGTCTGGAGTTGGATAAGTTGAAAAAGGATAAATCAAATTTGAAGGAACAGATGTCCGCATACAAATCAGAAAGCTCTAGGTTCCACGAAGTCGAAAATGGGCTAAGCCAAGAGGTGGTCAACCTAAGAAACAAATTGGATCAGAGAAATCAGAAGGTGTTAGATTTGGAAAAGGAGTTGCTAGAAAAGAAGGCGGACATTGAGTCGAACAAAGCTCAAAAGCTAGATGCCAATAGTCCTCAAGCTCACATTGATTTTCTGAACTCTATCATTGTTGACCTCCAAAAGAAGAATGAGGAGCTCAGTGTCAAGCTCAACGTTTTAATAGGTGGAGGTGATGCTGATGCCAACTCGTAAGTAAAGTTATTTCATAATATTGCTCATCGTTATATTTTAAATGTAATCAAATCGTTTTTTTTACATTAAGTAATCGTGTTCCCGGAGTAAGTGATTCGTCTGCACCTCGAACCTTCCAGTCTCTGAGACCCTACTGCGACATTTGCGAAAAGTTTGATTTGCATGATACAGAGGATTGTCCAGCTCAAGTTTCTGAAGAAAATACTCACTACGGGACTCTTCGTGGGGAGTCCCGTCCGTATTGCGAAACTTGTGAAAGTAAAATTGTTACTTTTTGAAGACCCATATGATTTTTTTGTTTTTTGAGAATACTGTATGATATGATCACATTTTTTTATTTTGTCTCAGTTTTTGGCCACGTCACTGGAGAATGCGATGACCAGGAGACATATTAGCATTTCACGGTTCTATTCAGGTCAACACGTCAGTCCGCATTTGCTTGTCATTTATCTACAAGTTATCATATTTATATCGTAATCATTCTTTATTCAGAAAAGTTCAACGTTACTACTTCTAAATCAAAAAAAAATCATTTTACTATTTTATTGTTCTCACCTCAGAAACAGTTCATTGTACGCTTACTACATATGTAATATGTATGTCATTTTCTCTTGGTCGTATGTACTTCTAATAGTATACCATTTGTTCTCGTGTTTTACTGGGTGTTATGACTACACTGTCCTGTAAGTACACACGCCGCACGTGTATTTTATACTTATAGTTGTGTTAATATTTTAAAGGAATGTTATACTACCAATACCAATGTTTTAGATATGTATGTATACTACCCAATTTAAATTTTATGTTGCATAAAAAATATGCAAAACAAATCTGTACATATTAAGGACTTTAGTTTTTAGGCCATCGCATAGGCACAAAAACTTTTTCGTTTATTTTAAAGGTGCTCAACATTGACGAAAGCAACAGTTTTAATTTTTTTAACCAATGATGATATTTTGGATGGTTTTCAAGTACGTACCACCATCTCTTTATTACTGAGCGGCTGCTACGTGTAGACATATCATAATTCATAATATACCTGTTTTGCTGCTATTAGATAAACCTATATGGAATGTATGTGTGTATGTACATGTATATAATATTATACCTATTATTTATGTTTACGTGTCATTCATCGTAACTTATTTTGTATTTATTATGGAAAGAAAGACGGTGTAACAATTTTGAAAAACAGTTCAAAATTGTACCACGTGGTGATTTAAAAGAAAACCTTTGTGCTTTAATCTGATAATGCCTTTTAACGCCCTATATATTAATAACACTAAGGAAATGCAAAGAAAAAAGAAAAAATTATATTAAGAACGATGCAATATCAATTTTTAAAGTAAAAATAGCAATAATACAAAAATCATAAATATGTACTCTTTCTGCTGCTAATCAATCAAAGAAAAAGTTTATATTAATCAGTTTCATCACTGATTTGGTTGAACATACTAAAAATTAAGTATCTTTTCAAAGTTGTTACCAGAGATTACGCAGCTGTCGTTTGTGTTCACTTTTAAAAATTGGTGTTTTGCTGAGCACTTAAAAGAACAATATAATTAATAGTTTTTAGTGCATTATATGCTTATCACTAGCTTACGTTACATTACAAATCAAAAGTTAAAGATAATGTATCGGTTTGTTAGTTTAAAGAGTACACTTCTGATTTTACATATCTTTAAAATTCTAATCGGTTTTGCTGACTTTTGTGAGCTCTCTCGAGAATTTTGCTGTCGAGAGGGCGCAATTTCTTGTCCGTACAATAATGCACTGAAAATAGAGATAAGATAAGTTATCATGTACCTTACGAAAAAAAAACTTTAGATTAGTAGAACCATAGCATAAATAATAACTAGGTGTTTGCGGTGTACTTGTACTACTAGCTGGTATTTTTATGTAAGCACAGTCTATCTATTTAGCATGTATTTTAGTTGTTCATTTGTTTCTGTAAAAGAAAAAAAAGTTAATAATACACTGACGTTACGCCAAAGAAAATTATTGCTAGTAGAACCGCTCCTGGAGTAAAATTTGAGTACATCAGAACCACGAAAAATGAAGATGTGCGCATGGCTAATATTATTTTTTTTAGGTTAAACACGTCAATATTTTGCAGGTTGTGTAGTGGTAATGGTAACAGCAGAATTTTAGTAAACTTTTAACTAGTGTGTAGCATGCATAATATAAGTGAAATGTGTATAGTACAATGGTACTAGTACTAAGAGCATCCACTGTTTTGTCAGTGATGAAAAGCAATAGATTTAGTTAATACTAAATGCAAATTATGTAGTTAGGAGGAAACACATAATTATATTATTAGTGTAGAGTGCAGATGCAGACATGTACCAACCACCGGCAAATTATTAGAATAACTTGCAACAAAAACGCCAATAACTTTTATCTTTAAAAACAATGAATAAATATAACGGATCCTTTTCTTTTAAATATAATGTGGAACGGAATCTATATATGTGTGTATAATTATTTGATTTTTGTGCATAAGAAATATTTCAGTAAAATTTCATGAAGGATTTGTCTGCGGAGAGAGATGACAATTTGCATGAAGAACTGGGCATAATAACGAAGAAATGCATACATACCTATGTAGAATGAGGGTTTGCTACAGCAACTTGACCCACTTTTGACTCTACTTACTACTTGCTGCACTTTATATGAAAAGGTTGCAGAATTTTCAGAAGCTTTGTATAGCCGTTATCATAGATTTTTCTAACTTCAAAGCCAAAGAAAATTAAGTTCTACTTGAATTTTTCTCTCGACATTTAGCGAAGCAACATTTAGATTGATTGAAGCATTGACCCATGTTTAAAAACAATCATAGCCATATTCTGTCCAACGACGTACTCGATTTTATTCTGTGATTAACTTTAACAATAGTGTTAATTTTTACTATAATGGAAATGGCTTCTGAACCTAGAAATACACAAGGGGCAACTGATCACGGTAGTTGTTGGGATAAAAATTGCCCCAAGCATAGGTCGAATGCTGCTCCGAGAACGAAAAGATCAGCTCTAACGGTGAATAATTCGTCGTCATCCACTGGTATACCTTCAGCAAAAACTATGGAGGACGGTAACTGCAACGATAAAAACTGCCCGAAGCATGGCCATGTAGCATCTTCATCTGGTCAGAGATCAAGCATTCAGATAAGCACTAGGGGAAAGGCAATGATTACAAAGACAGGGGATGAGGCCGCAATGGCGATTTCTCAAGAGGGCAGAATTAAAGAATCCATACAAGGGACTACAGATAAGGATGTTGAGGAATTGATTCAAAAAACTCAGCAAGTCCTTCGAGTCACTGCACCCACGTCCAAAACGGGTGGGACTAATAATGTTGTGGTAAGTAAAACAAACACAATGAATGCATCTAGAAATGCATACTAGATCATTTATGGAGCAGACAATTTGCAATCTTTTTGGTAATATTTTTTTAAACCTTTTTGCAGACATTCATCACAAATAACAACAATACGATTGAGCCTCCATTTATGTCTGCTCCTTCATCGGTGTCAGCCAGTAACCTAGGAGCATCTACTGAACGTCTTTCTTCAACTTCCGGCTCTGGTATGTTTGATCAAATGAGGATGGAACATGTGCTCAAAGAGAATGTGATGCTGCAGTCAATCACGATTAAACAATCCGAAGATATCGTAGATCTTAAGGTAGGGTAGCATTAGCATTATAGCATTATTATAACTGATTTCTGGGAAGGGTTTCAAGTTAACACAGGGCTTTCAAATTGTAAATGTTAATTGCACAACTTGTAGAAACAAGCCCAAGAACTGGAAACAAGAATCGACACAATGGAAAAAGAAAAGATGCATCTTGTCATGAAACTCAAGGATTTCAAGAAGTACTGTCAGCAAGTAGACAAAGTGATGAAGCAAGATAAAGAGACTATTAAGCAACTCAAATACAAACTAAATTACACGGACCTGAAAGCCAAACAGCTGAAACGTATGGCCTCGGAAAATGCTGCTTCTGCATCCAAATGGAGAGCCAAGGTCATGGAGTCTCTAGAAGCACAAAAGGATCTGGAGGAGAGAAAACATGCGTCTGAGAGGGCAGCCCTGGGATTGTATAATCAGTTTGGACAAGACAAAAAGAAAATGTAAGGCGAATTAAATACTTAATTGGGTACATGCTTGAATAGTTTTATGATAAAGGAAATTGCTATTAAACTTATGTACTACTTACGGTGGTATTGCCGTTATTTCTTCAATTTTAGAGTTGATTTGAAACGTCAGCATGGAGCTCCCATTACTGAGTGTGACCTGGATGACACGGTATCAACTACTGTTGGAACTCTGGACACTACCATGCTTGAAGCTACAACTAACGCTTGCTCACCAGTCGCAACTGATGCAGTTAGCTCATCTACCCATTAATACTACCTCGTTCTTCATCCGGTTGGATTTGCATATGAGAAATAATAATTTCATGTAATATAGTATCGCTATGAGCAAGGAGTTAATATAGGTTTTAAGTTTTAATCAGCTACCTGAAATTTTAAAATGGTAGATTAAAGTTTTTTAGAAGTAAGCGTAAAGTCAACCAATATCGTGATTGATTACAAAGCTATTTTTAAAATTAGAAATTCAATGTGAAAGTCGGTGGTTTAGGTTTTAAGTTTTAGTCAGCTACCTGAAATTTTAAAATGGTAGATTTAAGTTTTTTTTAGAAGTAAGCGTAAAGTCAACTAATTTCGTGATTACAAAGCTATTTTTAAAATTAGAAATTCAATGTGAAAGTCGGTGTTTTAGGTTTTAAGTTTTAGTCAGCTACCTGAAATTTTAAAATGGTAGATTTAAGTTTTTTTTACAAGTAAGCGTAAAGTCAACTAATTTCGTGATTACAAAGCTATTTTTAAAATTAGATATTCAATGTGAAAGTCGATGTTTTAGGTTTTAAGTTTTAGTCAGCTACCTGAAATTTTAAAATGGTAGATTTAAGTTTTTTTTACAAGTAAGCGTAATAGTCAAGTAAAACAGTAAAAGTCATTATTTTTTTATTAAATTCATGGTCCGAATTTTATAATTAAATAATTTCCAAGTGGTAATTTTAATGAGTGTAATCGATACAGTAGATAAGTGGTAAATTTGTAATGCTTCATCAATATTAAATTGTGATTAAACATTTTCTGTGAATTTTAAATAAAGTACATGCATACAGTCAATACGAAACTCACATATGCGTAATAAAAATACAGTAACAAAAATTTGTTCCTTTGCAAATTAGAAATGATTTTTTATTATTTTGATCATCATGTATTTCAGTTATAATTTTATCAGTCGGATTTTGAGAAATACATATAATATTTTACGCTTCATCATCAATATCATATTCTGGCTGCATTGAACCAAGAAAAGTACATATTATTATAGTTTAGATAAGAACGTCAATGGTGGCAACATTTAATTTTATATACTTACGTATCTTTCCCGTTCTACCCTACTTTCAATATTTACATTATCTAATCTAATATCTTTTTCATATCGAAGTATTCATAATTAATGACATTTGAAAAAACACATTTTCTTTCTACCATTTTTCAAAATGATTTGTTTTTCTTAACGTCATGCGTATAGTAATTTGTTTAATCTGACATGTTTATTGTTGTTTTTTGTGCTTGAGAATAGCTCTCACTTTCGTAGCC
The DNA here is from genome assembly GCA_027744095.1 of Zhuqinia jingwanae. Classification (NCBI taxonomy): domain Eukaryota; kingdom Metazoa; phylum Arthropoda; class Collembola; order Entomobryomorpha; family Paronellidae; genus Zhuqinia; species Zhuqinia jingwanae. Next base: position 10,383 of record JAHZNC010005417.1, on the reverse strand, counting down.
TTCAAGCCAACTATAAAAATGCATTATTATTAGCATTCAAATGCTACCTTATATTCGTTATAATATGCATGTATAAAATTCAGCATCAGTTATATTTGATTCTAAGATAAGTCAAACAATTTTTCAAGTTAATTTTCTCGGACTTTTGCAAGATAATAAGAATATTTTTTAGAATTTTTGTTAAATTAAGTTTTAAAAAATCTAGCAATTACAAATACGCTCGTTATAATCGTAATTGAAGACGATTAGTCGAGTTACATAGTTGTAATTCTTGCGATTTTCCTTTTTTGTACCAGTATATAGTTGATTGATTACCGTACATCGTGTAGCATGTAAAAACGACACAACTTTCACATACTGCTGTTTAAAGATACATTGGAATTACATTTATGATGTAATTGTTTTTAACTACTCGTCATGGAATCGTTCCATTGTTCCCGTTACTAAAACCTTCAGTTTCTATGAAAGGTTTTTGTTATTATTATTTTTTTTTTACAAAATACAGGCACTAAGATAAGATACATTTTTTTTGCTTCGAATGAACTCATTCTACTTACTCAACCACGCAACGCGGATTAATTAGTAAGCAGAAACAACAAAGATAATATAGTCAGGCATATTTTATTTTTTTACAAATTCAGTGCAACTTTTAGATCCATAATCCAAAAGTGCTTCATTATATGTCACATAACTCACTTGTTAAGTTGGTGTACTCTATAACACCAGCAACCTATCATACACTGTACTATTGGCTATATACCCTATTGCACACGGCAAGTCAAAATGAAACGCCTTCCCCTTTTTAACTGAATATATATTTTTTAATTTAAAACGCTTATCAGGTGTAAAACTTTTAATGTTTAAACTATTATGAAGCTTTAATGAATACATAGTTCATTAGAATTGATACTATTGCTATCATAACTGGTTACAATTACAATCATATAGTAAGAAAAGCATATTTTAATATGAAGAATGAGCACAAAATACATACATACCTGCACAAATTACAAATATGCAACGATGCTCAAAAAGTTCTGCTATGTTGTTACTCTGACGAGAGAACTCCGCGTTTCGAAGAAGGAGGCTGGTGATAAAAATTGTCAAGTACAGACATGGGATTACACAACAGAAATGTAAAAGGTATTTAGACCAAGATAAACAAAGGTATGAACCGGGGTAAACAAGGAAAGTTTAATGGATTGCAATTGTTTCGCTTCATGCGTAAATGAAATAATAGATGAAAGGGTTTAAGGTATTTTTTTTTTAATCCAAGACAAGACAATAACGGCAAAACAATGGAAGAAATCAAATTTAAATGCCATGTCATATAGAATAGTGGGCTATGACTATGAGGGAAGACCATAAAGTCAAGAACTTCTCTGTCGGATCCTTTATGTATGAAAAAATAATGCAATTTTATATAAACGAATCCAAATTAAAACAAAACTATTCAGGGTAAACTTTCTGATTGAAAGACAATAATAGGTGTTTTTATGATTTGATTAAATTGGTAGTTTCTTTTTTTAATTGTCTTCTCTGTGTGAATACTTAGTAAGCTATACAAAAAGGGTTACATGACAATAATTAATAATAATAATAATAATAATAATAATAATAACTACGTATGCTAATATCAGTAGTAGTAATACGGTTCCAGAGGCCTTATATCTTATTAAAAAATATTTTTTTTTTTTATAAAAGCTCATTTTCCAATATTTTAACTCTGGTTGGCATGGTAAAATTTCATGTCAAGTAGTAAAACTATTTTTCCCCTTTCTTTGATATAAATTTGGGTATTTAAATATGTATATTGATTCGGTGGTACAATTTCCTTTAAAGATGAAACCTGACTTCAAAAATAAAAAAATTACCATAATTATCATTCTATGTAGTGGGTATTATGTTTGCAAAATTAGCAGGGCAGGGATATGAAAACTTTGAGGATACATCAAAAGACGGCATGGAGGAGACGAGTAATGAAGGTACACTAATTATGATAAATGATAAAAATTCTCATTAATAATTCTTCTCTGGTAGGTATGAGTTATTATGCATGTATTATTCTTATTGGCACATTACACAAAAAGTAATTATAACAATCAACAAACCCTATTATTACGCAGTTGATTAATTGATCAGAACAGGTAAAAAAAAGAGTTAAGAGAAGAGGACACTTGCAATTGTAGATGTCTGACGTGTGATTCAGGGAAAAAAAATTCAACAGGGATATATTGTCGGTAAAAGCAGGTAGATGGATAGGCCTGGCTCCAGGCCAACAACTTTTGAAACTTTTTCTTCTCTGTTCGGTTCAGTTAAAGCTATCGTTCCAAATCTCATACTACTCATTATATCATTATGAATACAATTTACAACGGAGCTATATATTAAAACAAGTTTGAATAGTATATTTTTTTTACCATCAGATAGGTTACAATAATAATAGTAATAATAACCATGGCCCTAAATGATACACAATAATATTTTCCATCATTCTTTCAGTTCACAACTCTAAGTGAATTATAGTAATTTGAATTATAACAGTTCTTGATAACAATTTGCACTCTACTAGGATATCTAGCAGAGCACAGTACAATTTTTTTTACGTTAGTCATCAGACAACAACCCAAACAAACAGCACGCAGCATAAATCATTCATCCTCAACTTATGAACAACTCTATCTAATCTTTGAACAAAAAATCTTCAGGAAATATAGGCATATCTCTTTGATTTCAAATAAGATTTCTATTTTTGTACTGTCAAAACAACCAGCCATCGTAACGATGACAGAGAAAAAATACGATATAATGATTAGTGTGAAAAGTTTATCTTTTGTAGAGAGACGAAATATAGAATCATCAGTTTTGAGTACCTATGCCTTTCAGTGCTTGACAAAATGAAGAGAAAATGGTATTCGGGATTCTTAATCTGTACCATCATCGTAATATTTTTAAATAAAGAAATACTTAACACGAAGGCTCTTTGATTGACATGGACATGATACGAAAACAAAACAAAATATTGTCAGGCCAAAAAAACGGAGGAAAAATATTTGCAAACGAGCAGATCACACCAAAGTTAGCCTCTTTATACAACAGACTGTACGTTTACAGTTTGTAGACATAGTCTTTATCGTATAGGGCGATTAACTAATTGTCTTAGATAAACATAATAATAAATGGTAATAAGTATAATGGTATTATAATTTACAAATACTGACAATAACAATTTCATTAGGATGTTTTATAAAAAAAATGTCGTTATGGGCGAGGCGAGGATGTTCAAGTAGAGCAACATAATTATTACATGCATTGATTTAAGTTATTTATTCTCTCTGACGCCATTCTCATAGTCAAGTTGTTGTATTTGTAAAGTAAGTTGTAGGATGGGGTTGGAGAGCAAATGTGTTATTGTTTTTAGGCGAAGTGTATAACAATAAGCTAAAACGTCAACGTATTCTTAAGTTGTTTAAAAAAAGAAGATGTATACTCTTTAACGGCCATATGACAATAGTGTGAGAACAACTTTCACTTGTCACTGCAAGGTTTGGTAGACAACAAGAGCGACAAAGTTTGAACTGGAAGTGATTATGTTGATAAGTTGCAGACAACTTCATCGGCATAACAAGAGACATTTGTTAGTTTTTTTTTTCAGCAACTCCAACAACAGTAGCTGTTGACGCGTCCTAACAAATCGCTATTTGTTATTAATATTATTTATTTCAGGACAGCTTACTTAGAAGTACATACGTCGAATATAAAAACGGGAGCTGTATGAGAATTACACATATGTATATATAATAATATACGTATTTATCCATAAAATGGTAAATATATTTTCCTACACTGGATAATAAAAACTACTTATTTTATAGTAATAGTACTAATAAGTATATGTTTTTTTTTGAATATTTATGTATAGATTATTATGCCACAATGTTAAACATTTTTTTAACAGTAACAATGTTAAGTTATTAAATATAATGTAATAACGCACATTATGTAATTATTATTTTTTATAAAGTTTTACGCTTTTTGTTTCTGCTTTGTTATAAGTATATAAAATTTGAAATATTATTTGTTTTTTGTTGTTGTTGATGATAGAATTCTTTAACCTAAATTGAACAAAGTAACTACACGGAAATTTCATAGTTCATATCATAAACACTTGCTCTATCCGAAATATCATTGACTTGTGATAATTGGCCAGGTCCTTTAGGTGTACCAGCCGGACTACTACGGTTATTGGCACCTCTGTTATTTGACATGTCTAGCGAGTCTGTCATTTCTAGCGCTCGTACAAAACTCATGGGTCTCCTCTGGAGAAGACTTGGTCGTACACCCCCTCCATCCATAACTTGCGGGCCACCGTACATTTTTCTCCTGCCGTTTGGTGAAGTGGGGATTGCTGGAGGTCCAGCTGGCGAAAAACTGGGCGAGCCAGGAAAGCCTATGAGAGAACCTTCTGAGGATGGATGGCCTCCATAGCCCCTGCTGTACATGGTATTATTCTGAGAACAGTTCATCATTGCTGGTTGCATTGGGCTTGTGGGATTAGAGTGAAAATAGTTGGAGTTACTGGTGACTGCTGCCGAGGACGCTACCGCAACGCCTGCCGAACTGAAGGTTTGATTGGCAACTCGAGTGGGGGAGTTGTCCTTCCAGAGGTAGACCCCATTTTGGGGGGAGCTTGCTAGTTCTCTGATAGGACCGGAAGAGTCACGATTCAGTCCAGCAACCATGCTTACAGTTGGAGCAGCATGGTACTGCTGATGTGGTGGTGGGCCAACCCCTTGGCGGTCGTACATCATCTCTGTGGACGATGAGACACGTCTCTGGTCGCCTGAGGTAGACACGTATCCATCATCTACATAGTAGCCGGGATATACGGGTCGCCCGATTGAAGGGCCAGGTACCATGCAGTCGTGCGGACCACTAACAACGTAGTCAGGAGCTCGAGATGCTACCCCTCCTCCAGAGGTTGAAGCTTGGGTAGGAGTGGGAGGATTGGATCTACGTATCCCAGGACTAGCAGAGACAGCAAATGGGGTAGGAACACCCCCGATTGCCCGGATTTTCTGGTGAAGTGTTGGGCTTGTGATTGTATCCGTACCCAGCACTGCGTCTGATGGAGAAGACAGGGATTCTGGCGTTTGGCTACGAGAACGGGGACCATCGCCATTTCTGTATAAATGCAATAGTAAAAAAGAAAACACGTAAACTTGTTCTCTAAAAGCGAAAAAAATAATAATTTTTCTACAGATTTTCTTGGATTTACCAATGAAGCGGTACGGTAATAAGAGTTTATACAAATTTTTAGTCCAAGCCAATAAATTACATTACAATTAATAATAAATGGAAAGAAACGAATGCTTTACATTCCATTTCAATTACATATAACTGTAATATGGGTAGTTGCATTTTAAAATAGGTAATCTACAGTAAAGATGGAGGAGTATCATCAGTACCATTATCATTATCATACTTTGACTGATACTGTTGTTGACATGGCAATTATGAAGAAGTTAGATAGAGTGAGTGACAGAGTGAGAGAGAGAGAGAGAGAGAGTCAGAAAAGTAGCATCAATCATCATCATCTTGCTTGCTGCCTATGCTGATTCAAAATCTTCCTCATCATCATCATCATTTAGGGGCTCGTGCTCGCTTGTATCATCCGAGAGTTCATTCCTGGAAGATCTCAAGTACACAGACGAGCTGAAGAATAATGTGAAGTTCAACATGGCATGCACCAAAATATATTTTCGCTACAAACTAACCTACACACACGAAAATGCAATACCGTTTTAAGAGATTTTAAGAGCCTAAATAACCAAATTACTGACACATTTTCAATCGTAACTACTAATGTATCGTCAAATCTTATGCAAGCCTAGAATAACAATTGGAAATATAATAAAATATTCAAACTCAGAGAGTTTCCTACGAAATTATTTTGTGATCGTAAATTCGACGTTGCATTCGTACTTGATAATTGTGAAAGCATAACTAATTTACGTGGAAATTTAGATGAAATTCTATATAACCTACTATTACAAAACAACAAAGCGGTATCTATATAGTTCTATTATTCTTTGTATTTACCGTTGTCGATTTGGATGTGGTGATCCATGAGAGTATGGCCCCCTAGCATGTCTCATTTGTGCCGGTCCTCCTCCTCCCTCCACTTCCTGATTACCGGTTGGAGGAAGAAAGAAGTTGGTTTTAGAGCCATGTCTCTGAATTGGAGGAGTTGGTTCGCAGTCCAGACTCTGCGAAGCTTGAAGTCCTAAGTCCTGGTCTGATGTGTCCTTATTGGATGAAGGAAGCATCTGTGGTGTAAAATATTAGCTAAATTAAAATCTGTAGATTTCTCTTCCTTACAATTAAAATTAAATGATTTGCGTTTTTGTCAAAGAAGTCATGTTTAAAATTGAAAGAACCCAAAAGCTAGCGGAAAAATAATTCATATTTTAAAAGCCAGAAAACCACAACAAAACGAAAGTATACGCAAGCACAAGAACAAGAATGGGAAAAAATTACGTCTGTTTTGTACAGAAGGAAACACTTCACAAACTGCACTGCATTCTCCCCGAGGAAAGACGCATCAGCGAGCGAGCGCACACAATTACTAATTATTTTTTAAACAGGCGTGTATTGCTAATAGTATTATTATTATTATTAATCATGTATCGTTAAGTGAGTAGGTAGTAGGCAGATAGCATTGCCACTTTTTTTTAGAGATGTCAGCGACAGAATAATTACACAAATGTTTTAGCTTGAGTAACAGTCGGTCGATTAATGGAAGTAGTTAAATAGCAGTAGTATAGTAGTGGTGGTGGGAGTAGAAGTAGAAGTAGTATTTAGGATGATTTTTGTGTGTGGGCAAAGGTAGAAGTAGAAGTCATCAGCAGCTTGAGACGCATGTAAATTGAGTTCCTACCGCCCCCGCAGTAGAAGAAGTAGTAGCAGGAGTGGCAGCAAAATTTGTCGCCAGTTTTATATGTTTTCTTTTCATTGTTACTGATTTAAGCTTACCTGACGATAGTTTCTGGGAGAATGCAGAGAGGGAAGGTTTCCTGATTTCGGGTTCGTGAAATAGTGTCCATTATCGACGTACACTTTTACCTGGTTGCCAGTATTAGGCGGGTTGTTGGTGGGAAGATGAGAATTTGGCGGACAGCCTGGTCGTGCTCTATATGATACAACTGATGATTGATCCATCATGTGTAGTTGCTTAGCTCTAACCAATCTGAAGAGGAAAATAAGATCATCCCGCATAATTTATGCATATTTAGTTCTGCTGATACGAAATAGAAAACTTAATTTACCCAAGAGAAATAATCACCATGACAGTGACACTACAGAGGAAAAATTAACAAAATTATGCATTTGTTTGCAGGCTTGGACAGTTTTGTGAGCATACATTTTAGACAAAGAAAGGGGCTTACGCTACTATCGTTGATGGTTCGGACATTCTGTTCATGTGTTGAAGCAAGTAAATTAAACATAATGAAAATATTGCAATCATATGTACTGAGAGTGATACAAGGAACATGAAGAAGAACCGGTAGTTCCTTCGGCCGATACAATTATTAACCCACGGACAGTGGTGATCAAAGGTCTGCATTACAAAATAAATACAAAATGATGCATTACATACGTGTACATATTCATTAACCGCTACTTGAAAGAGTTTTCGTTAATGGGCTAACCTCTATACAGTTGTTGCATACACTGCAATGGGAGCACCTTGGTGGACGGTAAAACCGACAAGTTACACACCATTTCATACGTACAGTGATTCCGTTCACCTCAACAGTTTTATACAACGGTGCTCGGCAGTCGTCGTTGTCATCTTCCCCTTGGGCAGCTAATAAAGAACACAAACAGTTTATTCGATAGTTTAGTTGTAATATTATGTTTCTAACATTTTCGTTCAAGTCCTTAAAATTGATTTTTCTCAAGTTACCTTTTGGAATTACCCCAGGGTCCATAAACGTAGCTAAGGTAAAATTTGCAATGACTATTACAGCAATAAATGCTTCTCCTATCGGGATCCATGCACCATATTGCAAGACATAAAATTCCCCCCTAAAAGGTGAAAATTGGCAATTGTTTATTTTTAACTAAATTTTGATTATAAGCATTTGTACAAATTTAGACAAGAACTTACAGGAAGATAAAAAATAAGGAAGTTGTGGTTAGAAGAAGCACCCAGGCCACGGTGGCCGGGAGAAGTTTCTTGGTTTCTTTGCACTTTGACATTGGAGGATCAATATTGTCTTCCGGATAGCCCATGTTATTCTACATCCAAACGAAGTCACTAGGTCACACTCATGACACCGTCGGATGTCTGCGTAGACCTTCGCAGTATCTTTTAACTCTCCGTCCTTTCAGCAATAAGTCAATTTTACAATCCACATTTGCACACTTATAAAACCGTCCTACTTTATCGGTACATCTGGATGCTTGAAATGAATGCTTTGTTAAGAAATGTTTTCTTAAACTAGATTTGTTGGAGTTGCAGCACCGCCGCCGCTCACAGCAACTTAACAATGACGGAGACGGAGGCAATTTAGGGACCAGCATTGCCCTGATATTTTCTTTTCCAGTATTCACTTTCAATCCAATTTTTAATTTCACTTGAGCGTGCACTTATCATCATTATTCAGCTATTTCACTCAAATGTTCACAAATAAACTCATGTTACTTCACAAGAGGAAGGAGAGTTTTACAGTAGGTCGTCTGGTTTTATCCTATATTTTTACAGTTACTATCAACATCATGGGAAAAATACGTCCTGGATATAAAAACTCGATTGAACCAACAATCAGTCATCATAAATTGAGAGTAGTTGGGAAAGAAAAGTCATATAGGTCGCAGCCCCATTGCTGGTGACTCACATTGTCTTTCCTGAAATTACAGAAGCAACAAAAATGCTATCAGTTGTTATACTCTCGCTCTTTCTGCACATATAGAACCCTCACTAACCTGAACCTTTATCTAGAACTCAGCCGAACATTGGAATCTAATTGAAAAGGTTATTTTAACAACACAGCTGATTTAATGCATTATTAACCACAAACTCAATATCTATTTTTTAGCTCATTTAAAAAAAACGCTATGAAAAATAATTCTAGTATTCCATCGGTATAACATCAAAGACTACGTAAGACTCATTCACTTCAAGTGAAGTAAACACCCAGGTGATATAATTGAATTATAGATACAACTGCATACCAAATGATGTCCAAATGACCCCAATAATGTATATTCCCTACTCAGCTGTTTGCCCCAATAACTTCAAATCTCATCTTAATTTACACTGTGATACAAACCAGCACCAAAAAAAATTAATCAAAATTGCAAAAGTACACAAACTCTAATGGTTTGTATTTGTCGGTGTTTAACCAGCATACCCTTTTCTTTAATTTTCATCACGTGTTCCACCTACCCTAATTAGAAGACAAAGATTATCTTTATTTTACCTTATCTGTTTAACAACAACACTACATACATACAACACGAAGAATCGGCTGATTTGATTCACATAAACTAAATAAATTTAAATAAAAGTATATGACTTATATAATAGGCTTCCTCCTATAATCCTTCAGTATGCCATAATTAATTTTATAATTTACCAACAAAAAATTACTAATTACCTTTTCCATTTCATCCTATGTTTTTAAAATTGGGACAACACAAGGCCTATTATTCACAGACAGGAAAAAGTATACGACAGGGACGACGACGACGACGTCGGTCAAATCAAATCAAATCTATATACACAGACACACACACACACACTCACACACAGCAGACGACACAACCAAACACGACACCGTGTTGACTATCTCATCTCTTTCTAGTTTTGCTTTTAGTTTTCAATGTTTGTATGCTACAGTATTTGTATTTTACACTCAGTCTCCTACCAATTTTTTTTTTCAATTCACTTTACCATTTCTTTAGTCCTCACCAAAACAACATTTTTTTTCTTCACACAAAACATACAGAATAAATACCTTAATGGCTTAGCTTGCATACTTACTTTACTTACTCAATACTTACAAATGTTTTTTAAATATATATTCTTGTTCACTTCTTTGCTTTTTCTTAAAGAAAATTTCTCTCACTTTTTATAACTATGACTGACTTGATGTGTGTGTAGGATTTGTATTCAATTCCTTTATGGTACGTTAATACACCACCACCACCGCCACTACCAAGGCAAGATCATCATCATCATCATCATCATCAAGTCAGACACATATAATATAGCCGTGCTCAATGCTCCTCAGCTCTACATCGACATGATCGTCTCAGAGAAAAAGTAAAATAACATTATTATCTTGCAAGTTAAGTGATGGTGGAAAAGCAAGC
>JAHZNC010005416.1:0-11901 GCA_027744095.1 Zhuqinia jingwanae | reverse complement strand
GTAGCATTTGAACTTGAGTAAATGCAACCATTGATTGCAGTATAAAGCATAATATTGAATGCCCATTTCACACACACCCACTCATTTCAAGAAATGTAGGAACAACAATTTATGGTTATAATAACAGTTAAGAAATTAATTACCCGAAACTACGCAGCAGCTAATGAGTATAATATGAAGAAACTCAGAGTATGCAAAAGTTAAAAAGTCAAAATGCCAATAAAAAAATATTTTTTCAACCTTAATTTCAGGTTGCCCCTATCGGCGCAACGTCACGTAGAAAAGCAATAATACGTTTATTAGTATTTTTACAAAAAATAATTTACAATGGGTATTATTGAGATGTAATGTATAATCAAGGATGATAATGCATACGACAAAAACAAATTTATCAACAATTTCAGCCTTGTTCCATGTTGCTCCACCACAATATATTTGTGAACCATATACGCAACCTTTCCCTGAGCAAGCAAATTTATTATCAAAATTTGTAGTTAATGTGTGTAATTATTATGTTGTTGTTTTTTAAAGTTGGATAATTGGTCGAGGTATGTATATTGTGTAATGTAGGGGAATGTGTGTAGCGTGTTATGTCTTAGTGCTAAACCTCATCGGCTAATTCCGGTGGAACAGGAATGCCCATCCTGAACAGTCCAGGGACATCAAAGGGGGAATGTTGAGATTTTCGGAAGTGGTGAAGTGGGAAGCCTCCAACTTCCCATTTACCACGTCGATGGATCCGAAAATGTGTACGGGCGAATATCTTATATTTTACAAGTGCTCGATTAGATTTATAGATAAACATGTTTTTTAAAAAGGGATCAGATCAACAAAATTTCAACCAATTTCTAAATTATTATACATGTAGATTAACCATTTGAGAAAAACATGTCAGCAGTTATTGTATCAAAAGTGCCCCTTATTTCCCGATAGTCATTTCCTGTAAAGTTTTTGAAAAAGCATACAAAACTTGGGTTCCATACGGCTTTTAACATCATTTTACGTCTTCCAGCTTACCAGCCAAGTTTTCAAGCGAAAACCATAATCTTTTGTTCCTGCTTAAACGTTTATACAAAAATGTGATCTATCTTTTTTTTTAAGTTTCTAAAATCGTAACCTCTTAATAGTTTACTTCATTATTAGATATTAGTAAAATTTCCTAATCGTAAACTAGTCCCTCCATTTGTCATTATTTGTAAACCCCCAAATATATTAGCCAACCATATATTATTTATTCCGCTTAAAAAATGCCGTCCCCATTAACTTTTCATGTAGTTCAATTAAACCAACGAATTAATGACTTTGTCATGCCCACATACCCGCTGAAATGGTACGCCTCCAAGAAAATATGGAAAATTGAGTCCCAGCTAATGATTAAATACCTCATAGTCTCTCTTGCATGGAGAACATGTGGTACAGTTAACTCTTTATCTACAATCGCATTATACTTCTGGTATCCAAAATTAGTCAAACTAGGACAAGTGTTTGTTGCACTAACGCTCTTTCTGGTGATTGGACTCTGCTGGATTGCAGATTTGATCATATGCTGGTTTATGGAAAAGAGATTGTGGGAAGCACAAACTGGTGCTACAAAGCGGACGCCCTTTGCTCACGACAATCCATGGATAGCTGGGAAATATTAAACCGTCGACACATCAAAGTGACAACCAAGCGGAAAAACGTGTCCAAAGCTATAACTGACTTAAGCAAAGGTAAATAAAAAGTTTAAAAGAACCCATCATATAATATCCATTTCTGATAATTATAGGAGTTTAAAAAAATTATTTTTATTGTGTAATTTTGTAGACAAGAGTGGATAGGATTTGGGTTCATATTCATCCCATCTTTAACAATCTTTCCATTTGTTATTATGTCTGCTATAATACTGCTGAAGTGGGATCCATCCCTGATTTTCTTTAAATTATTACTTATTGATACACTTCATCTCCCACAAAATTTAGTTTTTCAGTTAATTTCCTTCAATTTACGACTTGGCATTTGTTTCGCAGTTTCTCAGTGGTTGCTTGTAGACATAAAAATAATTGTCATAATGTTAATTACCAAAAGTGTCGCCTTTATCAGCCTATTTATTACGCTGCTCCGTCAGGCGTGTACTACTGTGAAGCTTTCCAATATTTCCATGTACAAAGAATTGATGGTAAAGCAAAGTGCGGTGAGCAGTTTTGAAAAACTGGCACTCACCATTTTTTTAGCCCTTCAGTTTTTAATACTCACTGCTTCTGTAACCGTTGTGGAAGTGGGGTTCATTTTGAAAAGTCCCGTTATCATTGGGGCTGCAACATGCACTACCTTGACAACTGTCTCATTTACGAAAATTCCTTGAAAATTTTGTACGCGTGGGGTAAGCAGCTTAGAAGTAGTAGGGGATATTTGAAACGAGCACTCAAGTCTTGTCGACCAATTGCAATTCCTGCTGGGGATATGGGGAAAGTAGACAAGGAAATGACGCTGAACTATTTGCACTCCTTTTTGAGCAACATTGTCAATGTCCTTGTTGGAGTTAACGAACTTTTTGTGTGAGCTCAAGCTGGTAGAAAGTTGGTCAACCTAAAATACTATTTGTTTGTACTTACTTTTGACTTTCATTTTATTTAAGCATTATTATACCCGTCGTGTACTAACACGATGATACTGTAAACTAAATAAAACTATTTAAACTGTCAATAAAATAAATAAATACGAAAATGCTCCATAATGTGCTCTTTTTATAGATAATCTGTTTGAATGTAACATAACTAACTCTCTCAAATGTCTACCACCACAAAAACAAATACAATCACAGAGGTGGTATCTCCTTCTAAAATCAGTTCATATGTCATCACTAATCAGATACCTAATATATAATCAGGCCTTTGATATAGGTAGCAGTTATCAAGTAGTTTTACATTTTAAAACCGTAAATTACTTTAAATGATCCTAGAGCATTGTGAACAGTAGACACCTAATACATACATGCATGTCACATACAAAAGTTTTAAAAAAAATACTTTATGAGTGTAAATCATTTGGTTCATGAGTGTGTTGGTAAGTATTGAGAGCTTTTTGTAAAACAAAGAGCACAAAGTATTTTTTGTATTAATACTATTGGCTATAGTATTAAAAGAAACTAATAAATCAGACCATTCATCATAAAATTTCATATTTCGTTTGTCGAGTTGCCTGAAAGAGGTTCATCCTTCATTGCAGATAATACGCTATTGTTTAATTGCGCCCAGCTTTACAAAAAAAATTTCTATTTAATTGATTAAAACTTCAAACACAATGCCCTTTTTTCATTAAATTGCAATTCATCGTTTTTAAAAGAATAATTTATAGTTGACGAAAATTCACACATTTGTCACTTTAAAAGAAACAGAATATGCAACATTATCAATTGTATTTGTGAAAAGAGTTGAGTGACAATGAATTTTTTCAGGATTTACTTGTTGATTTTTCTTTTGCCAATTATTTTTGAAAGTGTTTCAGGGAAACCAAATCCCGAGTCTAATATTGTAAGTTGCGAGGAGAATTAATTCAAACAAAAAAATTACAGCTCAACAGCATTTTGCATGATAATATCTTCTTAAACTATTTTCGTTAAAAACAGTTCCCAGGTGTTGTTGTTGTAGAAGATACGGCAAATCCCACGGTTTTCATGGAGGATGGTACCGATGACATTGCTCGCTATCCAAAGGCGTCTTCCAAGAAAAATACACATGACGCAAACAAGATGAAAAGATCCGATAAAAAGCTGAACGACAAAAACGACGAACAGAAGGGGGAAGAGGAGGAATATTCAGATGTGGAAGATAGCAGCGATGAAAATAATTAGTAACTTAATTATCATATAATTAATCACTTAATTATCATTTATTTAAAAAAAAACTATAATTATCACTTATTATGAGTTGTAAGTTTACTAAATATTAAGTGAAAGCCAATAAAATACCTATGCATAATTTATAAATTTGAATTAATTAAAAATGGTGTAAATACCCGGGGGGAAGATGCAATTCCAAGATGAGGCTATACAGTCACTGATGAATTTCCAGACTGCTTCGCTGAGATTGATGCCACTTCTCTTAAATCTCTAAATGATGTAATTGGGCCACTGGTAGATTGAACGCAATGGGAAATACTAGAAGACGCTTTCGAGTTTGGAACGTAAAATCTTGGGGGAATCTTTGATCAAGTTCAAAAGCAGGGCAGGATGTAATAGCTTTGATTGCAATAATTTTCTACTTGTTGGAATTTTTTTAAGTTCTCCATGAAATTAATACTTTTTGACGAAACCTTTGAAATTTTCAAACTCCAATTCCAAATTTTCATAGTCTAATTAGCTTTGATTGCAATAATTTTCTACTTGTTGGAATTTTTTTAAGTTCTCCATGAAATTAATACTTTTTGACGAAACCTTTGAAATTTTCAAACTCCAATTCCAAATTTTCATGGTCTAAACTCCAAACATAATTTCAGTGGGATTATGGTAGTCATTATATTGAACCCACTGAATTTGGTGACTTGGTTTCCCCATCTCATAAATGCTCTCTTGTGCTCCTGCACACTTATACAGACAGTATCAGATCCCTCCCCTTCAACTGCATAATATAATAAAACCAAAGTTGAGACTATCGTCAAGAGGAAATGATAATCAGTTTTTTTGTCAACGCATCCATAAACTTCCAATGTAAACTTTTCTTGTTGGAGAAAAGTTGAGGCGTGTAAGGTATGAAGCTAGTCATCTGCCAAGTTTGTGATGTAGCCTTACAGATCCTGAAAATGCGTAGAATGAATGCGTGACTCACCTGGCCCATACTTGATACACAGAGGTGCCTAACTATCGTGATTAAATTCGTTAGTTTTTTCTTAATCAAGAATATTGACAGATTACATGTTAAAGGTTTCCCTACAGTTATGATGACATAATCACATAATGCTCAGTTTAAAGTTAAAAATATTTCCATTGTACCCATCCCTGACCAGGAAATTCTCAATAACTGTTTATTAAAAGTGGCAATGGCAATCCAAACAAGGTAGCTCCACACATGATTCATTTAGTAGAGTTCTACGCATCAATAAAGGACGTGTAAAGAACATGCTTGCCCACTTCATGTGACGAGTGACGACAACCAATAAAGTTGATTGACATATCAACGCCATAATGCTGGTTTGAGTTAAATATGTAGTATGTTTACGTTTGTACTTATGTTTTTTTTTTGGGAAATATGAAATTTGGTATAATAAGTAGTTGAGTCAGCATGTCACCATAGTTTAATGGACCCTATTGGTATTTGGGATAAACTTTATTTTGACCAGCATTTTTGATGTAAGTGATGTGGGAGTGGGATGCCAATTACATGTTGGTAGGGTATTAGAAATGTTTGTCACTGAATTTCACCAAGTCAAAAGTTTTCTTGAAAACATTTGAGCATTTGTTTTTATGATTATGGGCTGACAGAAGTGTGAAATAATTTAGCAGCTACAGTTTTTAGTTGGTCGCATGTCACTACTGGAAATAAAAGGTTTTGAATGTTGGTAATAATTAAAGTCATTATGTAACATTAAGCACTTCAGGAGGAACGCGTATTTGAGTGATAAACACTTCCTACAATTTTCCACATTAAACTTTTGCATTTACTGAGACTATGTATATATCAAAATTTATTGTGGTCTGGCGTTGAGTTGTTGATAATAATAAACTTGTCCCTGTGCCAGTCAGGCTTCTCCGAAATCATGGCAGTAGAATCCAAGCAAAAACAAAAATCTACAATTTTCAAGTACCAGTAATCGTACCACAGTATTAACATGTTGATCGTATCAGGCTTATTAGAAAACGTGAAGGGATCCTTTCATCTCATTGAAAAATGGAATCTTGTCCCTTTTTCAAGTCCATTTCCAATAAAGTTAGACACAAGGTCAAAACCGAGTCGAGTACAATTTTCAGCAAGTTCCGCTTTTTGTGAAACACAATGGAAGTACCACATTCTAGTAATGCTATCATCAACATTTCTTGCAATGTACAAACTTTTTACGGAAAGTTCCAAACTGGAAGAAAAAGTGCTCAACGTGTGGAAGAGTTGTTTCTTTCTGCAACATGCCTACATCACCTGGTTTTATCACCGTTATGCTGGTGGTGTAGCAAACTTTTTCAATCAACTATCCAATTTTGAAACGCGCTACACCGGTAAGTGTGGAACCGACTTTGATGAAAATTTACTTACATTATTTTTAATTAAAAAAAGTACCTAGTTATTTTTATTGCTTCTTTTCTTTAGCGGATGGGAAAACAAATGAAAACTCGAAATTTATGACGACACTGCTTAAACGGCTGCTAAGCAACATTCACGGGAACAGCTTCATCTTTTCGATTGCTGCAGCCCTCTTTCCTGCCACGTCATGGGGTATTTTACCAGTTGCAATTTTTGGAAAAGCTGTCAAAGTTGTGTCACATTTAAATGAGTATGCGTCGTTCCTTCCACTCTTGGTTGACGGATTTGGAACGACTAACAAGTTGCATTGTCACTTATATAGTATGGCGTATCATTTGTAACTTGGGGATCCTTTCAGTTATAACTAATATGCTGGTCGCCACATTCTGCTTGCACGCCACCCTGGACATTTTCAAGATCTACATGGTGACCTCAAGCAAGTTCCACGGAAGCTTCAAAATGTATCAAGAAATACAACTTACATGTGGGCTCTACAATGAATATCATAAGCACACCATTCAGTTAGCTTTTGTTGTAATGGCTCCAGCCACACTTGCTATTTCTGCTTTTCTTGTAATTTCCCGTTGGGAAAGTTTGGATGGTTTGGCGTTAGTAATTTTTACAAACTTTATTGTTACTATGGCTGCAATAATAATGCTCATATTCCGGTACGCCATTAAGGTGTACACAACGAGTAGCAATATAAGGCAGATTTTAATTAGCCGAGATATGGTTAAGCGCATGAGTAGTAAATGTAATGCAGATAAGCGGTTGAACATGAAATATTGGAAAAGCATGACGGATTTAAAAGTGTATTTTGGAGGAAGCAACTATTTTGACAGGATAACTAGTTTGATTTTGCTGGACTTTTCCATTAGCTTGGCTATCAATTTAATACTTGTGAGTTCCTAAGTGGTGGGCATGCTTATAGGCACGTGTGCATAATGGGTATAAAAGGACAAGGAAGACTTTTAACGACATGGTAATAAAAATATTTCCCATACATTTTAAGTAAATGGAGCTCATAGCCTTTCCTATCCCTAAGAATTCATTGTGCATTCCAGTGATGTAGTCTTGAGGGTTTTGAATACATATGCTGTCATATAACAACTCTAGGTAGTCATGCGTATACGCAACTTTGTACAGAAAAATGTTTAATTTATTCTTCAAGATTCTTCTACTGAGTAGTTTAAAGGTTTATAAGAAGCGGATTAAGTATGTGAGTGAGCATGTATTAAAGTTACCAGAATGTTTTTGCGTCATATTATTTAGCATACGCACTTGAGCCAGTTACATTAATAGCCAATATTTATTTTTGACTATTACTAAATACAATAAAAGTTTATGGCTAAGCTAACATACAACAAAATAAAATTATATAGCATTTCCCATTTGCACAACGAATGATGTTCGAGGACCCTATTGATCAAAGCTGACAAGAAAGAGAGTGACCACAAGTGCAAGTAACTGTAATTTTTTATCACAATTATTTCCAACAATTTCCCATCCATTTAAATAATTATAATTAAATTTATAATGTAAATAAAGGATTGTGTACCTGAGCAGTAAAGCTATAGTTAAATTTGAACAATCCAGAAACTCCCAATCCTATAGGTCCACTATCAAGGTCCGTCACCATTCGTTTCAATTCCGCTTTATTATATTTTGAAAATAGATGCCAAATTTTTTGCTCCAAAATCCAGGATCGGAAATTTTCCATCTGCAAATAATAATTGTTTTCAAAGATTTGTTTGTATAAGTACATAGCATACTAATAGGTACATGCATATATTACCTGTCTGTAAACGTCCCCCGAAATTATGATAGCAATAGTTACAAATACTATTGCACTCAAGGCTGTGGAAATGTTAAGAACATCCCTCGAGTTAATCATCAGATTAAGTACAAAAATTAGACGTAAACACATTTCCATTATCCAAATAAGCAACGCAAATCCCCAAATCGAGTTTATCCCATTTGAAAATTTCTTCAAAGCTTCATATTTCTCGATTAATTCGTTTTGGAATTTTAGCACATTTATATAACCCGCCTTGTTTCCATTATTTTTCACAAAATCTACAAATACTTTAGTTGCAAGCCATAAAGTTAGCGGGAGTGGTCCAGTGTACCACATCTCAATACAGTTGTGGGTTACATATTCACACAGGCGCATCCAAGTTTCCAACATTCCTCCAAAAATTTCGGCCGATGTAAAACTATTCAATGAAACATTATGCATGGACCATGAACTGTTTCCACCTCTTTTAGGTCTGGGATACATATTTAACGACATTCGATCCTTTCCATCCAACACCAATCTCTTAAAAATAGACACCGGAGATTCCACACCAATGCCGATAGTGTAAACCGACACGAATGAAAGCAGTAGCATACTTGTGTTGAAAAGGTAGTAAAATGCCAAGTACCTTTTGCATCCTTCCAAAGATTTTTTACTTTCTTTCTCAACATGGGAATCAAACAAGCTGCTAGACACTTTGCTGTTTAGTAGATCCACAGTTTGATGGCGTTTTGTGTAAAATATGTACAAAAACTGGAAATATTCTGATGGCTGTAATGTACGAGATACCAATAGGAAGTAGCTCCGGGCAGATAACTTTGGAGAATTTAGAAATCCATTCCAGTATATGGTTGGTAGGCTTGTGATTTTGAGAAAAATAGTTGGTGCTATCATTCCAGCATAGCAGAAAACCTACTTAAAAGTTTTCAAAGGGATCAAAAGCATTTGCATTTTATTTATGTGTAGGTTTATGTATACAAAATAAAGACCGTTTACTTTCTGTACAGTCGAGGTATGTATCCTCCAAGCTTTCTCTTTTTTGTCAAAAATAATTCTAAATGGCAATATGCCTAAGTAATAGAAAATACTGAAGAAAAACTCCAACATTGACAAATGTTCGTTCATGTTGTTTCCTACATTATTATCGCGGATATTATAGGGGCGAAATGAAACATTATCATTAACAGACTTCATTATCGCTGTGCTGCTAGCTACTTTTAAAACAAAATGCTCGTCGTTTGGTTTTTCCATCGCAATATTGTATGTGGGTGAGCATACGCTTTTATTGGAATAATATATCTAAGTTAATATGAAACGAAACAACAACTGCCAAACCTGAAAACAAATTACAATACGTTAACGTTATTTGGTGGGAGGCAAATCCATTACATTAAATTACAATCATGAATCATGACTCATTTGTTTATTCAAAAAGGTAGTCATCCTAATAAATTGATTTGTGACATGCTCATTTAAATGGCCATTCTGTTAACTTTAAAAAAATCGTTTTTTCATTTAAACAAAAACTCATTTGAAAAATATCATTTTAATGCTAATCACTACTTATTTTTAAACATAAACAATTTACAAAGTGAAAAATTAAGATGTTTTGAAAGTATAATTTTTTAAAGCCACGTCTGTCAAAAAACAAACATTTTGGAATACAAACACATTCATTCCGGTTTCGTATCATGTAACAATTATGAATATGTATACAAAAAGCGTTTAACGGTGGTCTTCAAATTCGTTTTAGCCTAGTAGTCATATTGATTGCATTTAAAATACATGTGGAATTTCTTCCGACGGAACTCTCAATTTCTCATCCGCTTTTGCACATAAGACCTGCAAACCACGTTTTAGTAATTAGCAAAGCTTGCTTTAGCTACTTTATAAAATGCTCCGTTCCGTACGTTGGTACGTACGTAACACTTTAACAAAAATCGTTATATTTCTTACACGGTTAAGCCAATTCACATGAAACTCGGTATGATGGGGTAACTCGATGAGTTGATTACGAATATGATAATTACATAATTGGTAGTTTGATGCTGGAGTGCAATGGCGGAAGCCTTGGTATATTTACCCAAGATAACGGATCTCCATGGGGTGCATGTTGATATTTTTGGAGATTTTTTGTATATATAGTTCCCTTTAATGGACAAACAAAAGGAGAGATTAAGAACTCTCCCCATTTAATGAGTTTCTATTTTATAATTGTATCTATAAAAATTGCTCATAAAAATGAAATGTAAACTGAAGATCTTGATTTTGACGGGGATTTTTTTTTAAATTAAAAAATTACAATCAATATTTTCTTTGCAAAAAAAGTATATGATGTGAAACTGAGTGAAGTTTTACACTTTCATTGTCAACTGACTTATTAGCGGCACTGCAATAGCAATAAATGCTGACGTTTCTCTTGGTTCTCTGGGATTTGCTTCGTCTTTTGTTTTATACAAAAGATCTAAACATATTTTTTATATCGATGAAAAACTTGATGATGATGATGATACTAGTAAGGATGAACAATGACGCTTTAAAAAGCAAGCAAAGAACATGTACATATGCACCTTTTCTTAATTGGTTGAGTATTACAGGAAGTTGGAGATAGGGCTAAAACCCTTAAAAAGTACACACACACTTGGAAGATGGGAACGTGTATAAATAACGACAGCCAACAAGTCTAACTTACCTAATCCACAAATCTGTATGCTGCATATTGTCCTTCAGACAATGAATCTAGCAACAATTTAAACAAGTGATCAGTACGATTGAAGTTTTGACGCTGTGATGATGACATGCTTCATGAAGGAACCCTATTTACCTGCATCATTGCATTCGACTTTTAAAAAATATAACATTTGTCTGTGTACATTGTTGCCACCTGCTTGCTATCTTCACTCTCCACTACACATCTGTCATTCAAAGGGAGCATCACTTGAAAGCAGTTTGTTTGAATTTCTGATAAAAAGAAGTTGTAATACATATTGCTTAGATATATTTTTTGCTAACTACTGCAAAACTTAATAAAATTCAGGATAATGGAAGGATGTAATCATTCTACTGGCCTGCTATCTTTGCCGGAGGAAATTGTGAGAAAATATTTATTTATTCAACTTAACACCGACTAATTGACAATAACTATTATCCTCCATATCCGCGATTTCATTTGGGTATTTTATTTTTCATCTCAATTTTTTTTTCAGTTGTATGGACACATATTTCCGCAACTCGAGTTCAGTGTGCTTCTTCGTCTTCGACGTGTTTGCAAATCAATCAAAGCATTTTCCGACGACTTTATCACAAGTTATTTTAAGACTCAGGAGCGAGAAATTAACGAAACTGATGCCACGTTTGGAAATTTTATTCGGGCAAACATTCCCACTAATCGCATTTACATCCTTAACTCAGGACCTGAAATTTTTGAGGATCCTCATGTCCCCGAATTTTTGGAATTGTACTCTGACAAAATCACCCATGTAAGAGTACGCCAATTTAGTACTTGCATTTCAAGCGCTGAGTATCGATTCTATTCGGCATTGTCGAATCTGAAACACTTGGGAATGGACTTGACCAACATCACAAAACGCCAATGCATCATGTCCAATTACAAATCAGTTGAGAAAGCAAAGATGGCTTTTCCATTTCCAAAAAACTTCAAAAATCTGACAACTTTGAAGTTCAATGAGATCCAAGCAAGCGAATTTATGGATCAAAGTTACCCGTGGGATTTAATTAACTTTTGCCCACAATTAAAATACCTTAAATATCCGTTGTTTAAAAATCTAAATGAAAATCTTTGTGATGGTCCCTTTAATCCTATTATGACTTATATCAAACGGAGATTTGACCAGTTTTCGGAACAACCAAACTTGAAATTTTTGGACTTGGAGC
>JAHZNC010005415.1:0-21995 GCA_027744095.1 Zhuqinia jingwanae | reverse complement strand
GCATTCATCATACACTTTTTATCCTAAATTGTTCTGTTTTGTGCAAGTTCATGGGACATTACATTGCGTTTTTTTAAGCAAGGTTAGTGGCCAAGAACAGAAAAAGGATGGCGCGCTGTTGAATTATCTGATAATTTCATCTAGATTTTTGTAGATATTTAATGCTTTTCCCTTTTACATAAGAACTGTTTTTAAAGAAAAAGTGTTGGCGATGTACTGTTTTTTTATTGAACAATTGTCAAGCATTGTTTTATTTATTTTTTAAAAATAACGTTAAATTAGAACAATGAGAAAGGAGGTGGTTGTGTAGAGGATAGCTAGACGTTTGATTAGATGATGGATTGAAACTTGAATAATATTATAATGAGATGAGTGGTATGTTTGTTTTGTTTTCGACGTGGGAATTACAACTAATTATATTTTGCCATGTTTGCAATATTATTATTATCAGGTCAACTGGTATGACCCCGATTAGCAGATGTGTTTTAAAATATCAATTTATTTCTCATTTGTCCTTTCTCTTGTATCTCACGTGCATGACATTGACATTTGTAGAAAGTTATATTAAAATAAGAGTTACCGTGGCATACTCCATTTCTGATGATATGTGGCTTGTCGCGATTTACGACCAAGTTGAAATGAAATATTACGCGTGTGGTACTAATGACCTTCATTTTGACGATACTATTTTATCTCTTTTTTTGTCAGTACGGTTTATACATACATTTGTACTCTACTAGCCTACATATATATCCACACATGTACAACTGCCCGCATGTTTTTATGTTACCGTAACCATCAACGAGAAGTAATGAATAATCTCATTCCAATTGGTTTTTAACGATATATTCTGAAAAAATGTTAAAAATATTATGTGTGTCGAATGAATCATTAATAATTAGTCAAACAAAAAGGTGGGCCTGATGACTCAGAAATAATGGTTTATCTTTCCTGATTTTCCAGGTTGACATGCAACAATTACTTGATGAACAAATGCGAACCAAACTCTCAAATCAAGAAGCAGCCATTAATAAAGAAAGCCATCCGCAGAAACCCGTTCCTGATCAAACTTTGCCGTCCACATCCACGACATTTGAACGAAAGAGGAACAAACTATTCGCCTTGTTTCGAAGTGTTTACTCGTAAAAATAGCTAAATAATAATGATAATAAGAATAACGATAATAACTTAATTATTATTAAATAGTTCATTTACGTACGTTGAATCCTAACTAGCGCAAGAAAGCAAAACGGCTGTGAGTTTTTAAATAATGACGACAGAAAATATTTAAATTTTCAAAAACAAAACCATAATATGTCTATGACCTGCCTACGTAATAGTTATAATAATAATAATAAATAATAATGATAATATATTAATAAATATTTAGATTAAGTACATTGGAATAATTGTATAACAAACAACATGCTTGCCGTTTGCACCGATCAAAACGATATGATGGATATGTAAAACCTCACAACAATAATATTTATGTTTGGAAAATATCACACAAAGTCTGTCAATCACCATGAAAAATCAACCGTTGTTCTAAGTTTCAAACTAATTGAAAAAAAATTATACATACGTATATCTACATATACATGCCTTTACCAGCATATCAGTATAAAAAAATATATATACGTATTTCATGAAAAAAAAACAATAGAATACGTATTTTAATCGTTACTAAACTGTTAATTAATTCATTAATTAGTTATGTATGTACGTCTTATATTATTACTAATATTATTATTAATTAATTATTCACTATGTAAAAGTTTAAACCACTTACTATGTCTTGGTAACCTAATTAATAGAACAAGAAATACCTTAAACATATACATGTATATGACTTAACCAGTAACTTATATTATAAACGAAAGCAAATAAAAAAAGAAATATTTTGAAAAATAAACAAAAAAAAAATTAGTTGCAAACAAGAAGTGTGTTGAAGAGTAAGAAGTTGATAATATCAGATCAGCAAAAAAAATGATTTTGTTACCTGTAACAGTATATCTCTTTTAGATGAAGTAGTAAAGAAAAGAAAATTAAATATTATAATAATTATTATATACTATTATTGTAACAATAAATATAATACTATGCTGCCTTGTATACCATCGTCATTATATATCGTACTCGCACTTGTGACTTATTGCCGTGTTTTTGAACGTCGTCGTCAGTGTCAGTGAACAAAAAAGCGGATATTTTTGTTCAACAACATAGTGTAATCGTCGTCGAGAATGTAAAATGATAAGACGAAACTGTGACTTGTTAGGATTTTACAATTTGAAGATATAAGTATGCAGGATACAAAAGTATTTAAAAGTGAAAGAAAATCAAATATAACATTTGTGACGTTGTGCTATTAAACAAATTTAGTGATAGAAAGTTTTACCTATTTACAATTTTAAACAAAAAAGCATGATTATTGTCAATCAAAAAGTAATGATGGTTAATATGTGTAATGTTTTCATAAATAAATAAATGCAATAAATCGTTTGTTAAAAAATATTTAAAAAATTTCATGACTCTTTGAAGATGATGCATACAAAATGCATAATATAATAAATGTCAACGCTCACAATTTTTCATTGTACATTTTTTTACACAATTTTATTATTATTTAACACCAAGGAAAATAGATATGACGACACACCAAAGTAATTCATATATACATCATAATTAATTGTATGTTTGATTCATATTATTCATATTATTTACATTTACATGATTACATTTATTATAACACAGTATTTTGTAAACACATGTGCATAAATGAGATCAGTAATAGTTAGTACATTTCCTTGATTAGCATGCAACATCCTGCACATGTTGACTACGTAATTCATCTTAAACTATCATAAGAATATATTAATTTAAATATATCAAGATGTTTTATAACAACAATTACAAATCTAGAAATGATCATTTCATACACAACAATAATGCTTCCATTCCACTTTGAGTCATTCCACCCGTATCAAATTTCAGTATATTTCATACAGGTATAATAATAAGTATGTTTGTATGTACAATAATATGTATGTATATAGGTACATGTAATTTATAGGTACATTTTTTTTATGGTAGATATTTTTAAGTTGATTGATTACTTTGAAAATGACAAATATGAATAAACTAGAGATTCTGAGTTTGATCAGGTAGCTCGTAGTTAAATTATCCATCGTTGCTGCTCTAAATCCCAGTTCAAAGGAGATCATTCAAATTCATTGAGATTAGGTAGCTATGTTTCTACTACTTTGAAAAAATCACTGATATAAAGACTACTTTAAACGCATCTACATACATATAATACTGACACCCTGCTAACATTAGTCATCTAGATACTTACTATCTAAGCTCCTCCATAATACCATATATGTATTTCTTTGTATGCTTACATTCAATAAAGTTAAATATCTTTCTAAACATAACTCTCTTTCATTTCTATACAATTTCAGGTCCATCAACAACAGTCATTTAGTTTCAGTTTCACACGACAAAAATGAAGTTACTTTTAAAAAAATATTGTAATGAATGATTATAAATTATAGTTGTTTTGCCTTAACTAATTGGAAAACATTAAACCTCGTAACTACAAACGTAAATATCCTGAATCGTTAAACAGAGTCAGGAAAGTATGAGATTGTGATGGTATATGCATGCATTGTTTCTCGCATCCATGCCATACTTACTCCGTTACTCGTTGTTACTAGCTGTTATTTCTTGTTTGTAGCAATTGCCGCAGCAGCAGCAGTAACAGCAGCACCAGGCTTTTCCTCCGCGTTTGTGGTTGCTGCGACCCTGGTTTTCCGATATTTGTACACGATACTTCCCCCATTGGGACTTCTTTGCCGACCCTGTTTTCTGTAACGAACCGAGATTACCTGTAGTGCTGTTGGAAGCTTTGACCACAATGTATCCACAAGATGATCAATAGCACACTCATAGCTTTGATCAGGGGTCATCCATTCTTCAGAAGCTTCCTCAGAGTCAACCAACTGCAAGTGCTGCATGTTTGGGAACTTCTTAGCCAAATCAAAAACGTAGAGGGGAACGCCACGCATGAAGTAGAAGGGAACCCGTAAATCCGTCACGTTCGGGAAGCAGATATTATACAAAAATACATTGTTGTGCAGTTGTCGCTCGTCTACTTGCAAATGGAATGATTCCAAAGTACCAGCATGCTTTTTAATCGCGTCAAACAGATGACCCATATTGATGCTATCATCGCTGTTGTAAATCTTGACACTGAGTCGCTTCAGCTGCCAATGTGCTCTGTTGCAAATAGAAATGATGAGAGTGCTGCTGACGTCACAGATTTTAAATTCGTTCAAGTTTGTCATCGCATCAGTCACATCTTTGGCAAATTCCCGGGATGCTTCCTCCATGAGGTTGTGCCCCCAGCAGTTTAATCGTTTGATTTGGCGGCCATATCCTGAAAACAGGGTTTTCATCACGGTGAATCCACGGTCTCCCAAAATACTTAGATTGGTAAAGTACTTCAACAGTGGTGCTGGGAACGATTCCGTTTTCCATGGCTCCAAAATAGAGCGAATGCCACGTTTATCCCAGTCAGCACAATAAATTGTCAAACTGTGCAAATTTTTCATTTGAAAAATGATTGGAATGTTGGTGACAGAGATTGGAACCTCATTGTGTACAAAGTAGAGACAGTGGCGGACATGATGACCATAGCGCTGAACCAACAGCGGAAACTTTTGGCAAAGTTGATTATACTGATCGATAGAGCGACAGTTCAAAATGATGGTGTGATTCAAAAAAGGATTCTGTAGAGGTTCCTCTGAATTATCCTGCCGTTCAATAAAAGAGTCCACATCTTGTGCGCTTGAAAACCGTGTCCCTTTGCATTTTACAAGAAACATTGAGAGCACATCAGCGTTGCGATTTTTGGCAAAGTATGGCTTCCATATTTGTCGTTCGAAAACATCATCCACGAGACGCATCCAATCCTTGCAAGTTACACGACAGGCAAGAAGATCTTCATGCTTCAGATAATTTAGGATTCCCTCCCAAACCTAAAACCCCACAAGTAAAAAAAACATTCAAAATTAAACTTTTGCATAACAGCCATCTTAAATCAGCTCTAATTAAAAAAAATATAGGAAAACAATATATTTTTCAAACCTCCATTGGAAATATTTCCAGACATTGCTCTGGTTCCATCATTTTGAGGTCCCCGTTTCTTTTGTGCCAGCTCAATTCCCATCCAATATCCCAAATTCTAATATGTTTACTTTTGTCACTGCTTTGTCTATGATTATTAGTTTCCCTGGTTTGATAATATCTTGTCACTAAAGTCTGAACTCTTGAACTTGCAAACAAGAAGTGTAACAACTTCCCCAATCTTCTTTCCCTTTTATGGCAAAATCCCCACTTTCGATTGTCACCTTGACTGACTTGACTGAATGCAAAAAGATGTATGAGGACTGATGATGAACTCTCTTCTCGTTATTATTAGTGTCGAAGGTTGGATGCGATGATAAAATAGGGAGCCTGTTGTTGTTGCTGTTATTGCGTTTCACTACAAATTACATCAGCGGAGTGGAGTTATTGATTTTTGTTTCGCACCAACTTAAAATAGCAAACCGTTCCGACCTTCATCGAACCTTGTCGTTTTTTTTTCTGCTCTCACGTTCACTTGCACGTTTTCCTCCTCCTCACATCCAGGAGATTTTTCTCTCTCTCATATTTAGCAACAGCAGGCAGACTCCTTTTACTCTCTGTTGCGCTTTCACTGTGATGCTGTCTTCCCTAAAAGAACAAGCCAGCAAGCTAGATTTCAAGGTCCCAATAAGGATGGTTTCTTTGTTTGCGACTTCACTTCCTTCTTACGTGTATTTCCTTATTTTGTTCCTGTTTCTTTTTCCTCTTGCTCCTCAATGGCGTGGAACTCATTTAATTTATGGATATTGGATTTGCTTTGATTTATATTTCGTTCCATGTTACCACGCGAGTATGTAGGTGCATTTATGACATTGACGACAAACAAACAAGGCAATCCGAATGCTCAAATTAAAGTACGAACAGTGTTTTGTAATCAATCGGGGCTAAAGGTACTAATTCGGAAGGAGCAAAGTGAAAAGATTTTATTTTATAAAGATGAAAGCAAGAAATCTGATAAAGCAGAAGAAGGTAATTTTACACTTAATACTGAGTCATCCCTTTGATGGCGTCCAAAAAAAAAGTTTGCCACTGGTATTACAACATCATCATCACCAACTAATATTTTTTGGAAGCAGCTAATATCAACTAATAATGTTCGTAGTTTTACTTAAGATTTTGAGGGTTTGAGAGTACCCAGAGCGTACTACCTACCTACTACCTATTTATCATTACATACATCATGTTTTGTACAACGAATGTCTTGGAGAGAGATACATATATGTCACATGACGACAAACGAGCCGAGATGAGAGTGTCTAAAAATCTCATCCAACGAAGAAAAATGAAACCTACGCATTTCTTTTCTTCTTACTTGATAATATGTAAATACAAAGGAATAAAAACATTGCTTTGATGGGATTTTGGCTTAAATTTACTTTGATGATGATATAAAAGGAGAAGAAACGTTTTTGGTTTCGTTTAGGGATTTTTTTTTTGGCTATTGGACATTATTACACAGGTACTAATATCACGGAAGCTCATATGCATATCTTCTCTGTCCGATAATCGCCAATGCCGATTCGGCATCATCCTACAACAAAAAGAAAGCGCCACATTTGCAAAACCTCTATTTCAGCTCTCTCTCTCTCAGACGGTAAAATGAGGGCCGGTAGGATTGTACCCTTTGGGTTGCGACAGCATCCACGTTAAAGCCCCATGCTGTCGCACGAAAATTACATTGTTTTTTCCCATACTGTCGCCTTCAGAAATGCATGTAAAGGTGCATGTACCCTTTGGGTTGCGACAGCATCCACGTTAAAGCCCCGTGCTGTCGCACGAAAATTACATTGTTTTTTCCCATACTGTCGCCTTCAGAAATGCATGTAAAGGTGCACCCTGTAGAAAAACTTGCATTTTACCATCAATACTAATTACATAACATGGAAAGGTGAGTGAGTTCCCCACTAATGGTTAAAATGGCATGCTGTTGCAACTGATAAAGCGAGAGTATTGCCCTCTTAATGTTAATTGCGGCAGCATCCTTTAAAAAAATATTCCTCAAAAATTTGGTTTCTTGTCATACATTTAAGTGGAAACTGTCCCAATGAAACAATGCGACAGCATCTTTAAAAATTTACTCTTCGTAAGTTTTTGGTGGCTATTAAAAGGGCCGTTGGGTTACACAATATTTACAAACATCACTACAATCACATCCATTGTGAAACTTGTCACCATAGTTTCCTTCCAAAACCCGGATAGCAACGTTTGATATCTGTTAAATAGAGTACAAATTTTGCTGTAGTCCTCAAGCTTTATGCTAGTCACTATATGCAATGCCGTCGCATTGTTTCATTGCGACAGTATACATTTACATATACGACACGAAACAAAAAAATTTAGGAGGATTTTTTTTAAAGATGCTGTCGCAATTAACATTAAGATGGCAATGCTGTCGCTTTGTCAGTTTCGACAGCATGGAATTCTAACCATTAGTGGAGAACTCACTCATCTTTCCATGTTAAATATTATGTAATTAGTATTGACGATATAATGCTGTCGCAAAGGGTTCACCTTTGTATGTATTTTTAAAATGCGACTGTATAGGAACAACCTATGTTTCGCGACAGCATGGGACTACAATGTTAATGCTGTCGCAACCAAAAGGGTACAATCCTACCTGAGGGCCATTATTTTCTGTTTAGTATTTCAATATTTCATCGTAATAACAATTTTGGTGGCATATCGATTTTTTTACGATATGCTAATTTCTTTGTCAATAGCAAATCGTTTCATTCGTTAAAATTAAAGGAAAATAATAGTGTAGGTTTAAGCTTGTAGAATGAAATGGTAATAAATTGTGGGGAAAAGATAAGGCGAAATCATTTGACTTTTGGTGCCGTATTCACATCATCTGAGCAAAAAGCAGACACCAAGCCATTGGTCCAGTCAGCCACTCTGCATCATTCTTGGCGTGGGCTGGCGACTATAATAAGTCTCAGAGTTGTTGATAAGCGATAATGGTTATTGGTTATAAAATTGCACTTGCACACGTGCCTCCACACACAGTCCTAGTCCTGACCATGTCTGATCATTCATGCATGTCTTTCTGGTGGTAATACTGATTGAGACTCAATAAATAAAAAATCAAATGTTGAGAGAAAAAGAAAGATAATTATGTACATATTTAGAACAAATGGGGGAAAATGATGACAGAGCACATCCAATGTGAAATGGGCTGTAAAAAGGTTATCAGTTTTGTTGAGATGTAGATCAGGATAGAAGACGATGCAGGAATTTTTTTTTAAACGAACAGATCAAATCTGATCTGACAATCTTCATACAAAAGCGACATGACATTTTCTCCATTTCCCTTTCGTTTATGCAGTTCACGAAATGCCAAAGTAAATAGGCAGTTGTATAGAATTTGTATAGGTACATATTATTGTGCATGCAATATGTTAGGCTTCGGCTTACTTGTATGCATGGTTATATAATGCATGGTTGCATTATGCATACACATATATGCTGTTATGTAGGTTGAAAATTGAAATGGTGAGGCTTCTTTTTTTCTCTAAAGAAAGTTTTCACGAGTTATATATAAAGAGATGATGTTTCCCCTCCACTTCTGCTGCTTCTGCTGTTGCTTTCATGTCATGCTTGTGTGAGATTTTCTGGTTGTTGTTCCGTTCAATGGCGAACAACTGAGCCCACCAAACAGAAGAAGGAAGAAGGGAAAAAATAATAAAAATTAACATTCATTTTTGAATTTTGAACTATTGAACCATGAAACCTCATACAGCGCTGGAGAGAGAGTGCAGTGTGTAGTGTGCGGCTTCACGTTGACAACGACGACGGTGAAGTGAAGTCCATAATAATGATGAATAGTAGTACCATGATAAGTTATATTACACACATTTTATATTATTATTTCCATTGAACACTGAACAGTCTTCATCTTTATAGTACCTATGTATATTCGTACATATCATAACACTTAATGTTACATACTTTGTTTATTGAAGCGTATTCAATTTTTCAGAAGGAGAATAGTTGATGATAATTGCTGCTTTGTTGTCTAAATATGTAGTTTCCACTGTTACGGAGATATGTACAATCATCATCATCATCATACATAATAAGCATAATATTTTCCGAGTCTCTAACTCTGACCCCTCTCTCCTCTGCATCTTCTTATAAGCCTTCACTCCAAAAATAATCCTCCTGACTTACTTTGTCTTTGTAGCGTGGACTTTTGACTTTTCACGTAATGTATGTAATATGTAACGTGCAACCATCATCAAACAATAAAATATTTTGTTCATCTTTTGGTTCTCCCTCTTTTGGTTCCCCCTTTCAATAATAATAATAAAAGGAAAACATGGATGGACATACAGAGAATGACGACGACGACGACGGCATGACATATTATTTTGAAGATGATATGAACAATCCAACTTTTCAATATTATTTTCTAAACATATTTAGTTTTTATGTAGACGTAGACAAGATTTGCCTTTCATTATTCTCTCATCTTCATCTTCATTCTCTCCGTTTACAGCCATAAACTTCTTCTTTTTTTAAGTCAAAGCGTCAGAGAAAACGTGGCGGAGAACCATTTACATCCACAATCAGTCAGTAAAAAGTCAGATAATAATTTGATTTGTGTGGTGAAGACTTGTATATTACGCAGAATTCCTAACCAATTTTGTTGAAGCTTTGAATGAAAGCATTATATATTTTTTTCGTCATGTCATCATGCATTTCTTATAAAGCTGTTTGATAAGGAAAAAAAAGTTTGATGTAAGAAGTGCACACAAGCAACATAACAGCAACAACAACAACTGTGTGAAAATTTAATCAGTTGATAATTACATTCATTCGTATGCAGTTCCTTTCTTCGTCTTCTTCGGTTGATGTTGCGATAAAAATTGTGTGTGATGGTAAAAGTTAAACGTGTCATAAAAAAAATTTCATACTTCACCTTCTCACCACCACAAGACGAGGAGGGATATAAATGCAGTCACCACCACACAGAGAAAAATACTCGTTTTTTTTCGGAAGCTCCATAAGAGGAACACAAACATAGCTCGCCAGCTATAATAATGAAAAGTCAAATTTTTGTTGATTAAAGTACCTGATACCGCATCACACACAGGCGAAAGCCAGCCACACAGCTCATTATTTTTATTGAGCACCGAATAAAAAAAAATACTTGGAGAGTTTATCCACATATTACATGTAATATATGTATTTGTGTGCAATAATAATAACAACTAACAATAATATTGCATTGTTGTTAGTGGTGTTGCTGTTTGTTGGAGCAACAGCGCTAAAAAAGCTGAGCAATAATCATAATAATAGCCCAGTCCGGTTTCCTCCACATAATATTTTTTTTTCTTCGTTTGGATGCGACGTGCGTAAAAAAAAATGTGCGTGTGGATTTGTAAATGTTGTTTAAAAAAAATGTTGGACTGCTGTGATGATGTGGGATTTTTATGGGTAAATAATGTGCCTAGTTAATAGCCCCTGTTTAGGAAAAAAGAAGTTGAGACTGTTGAGAGAGGGAGAGAGAGAGACAAGGAAAAGCAAACAAAGGAATCTTTTCACCAAACATGATAATATTAGGCATAATATATATTTTTTACATGAAGAACTTCAATTTGCAGTTTCGTGAGCATCTCTTTTTGTTGTTTGTTGTGGTGCATTGTTAATGGATTAGACGGGAAGCTAAAAAAAAAATCTGAGACCTATGGGCAGATAAATGTACAACAACGA
Source organism: Zhuqinia jingwanae (assembly GCA_027744095.1). Taxonomy (NCBI): domain Eukaryota; kingdom Metazoa; phylum Arthropoda; class Collembola; order Entomobryomorpha; family Paronellidae; genus Zhuqinia; species Zhuqinia jingwanae. Next base: position 11,090 of record JAHZNC010005415.1, on the reverse strand, counting down.
TCGACTCAGATTCAGAAGGTTTTTTGTAATCAAAGAGGATGTGACGGGCAAGGGTGGGATTGATACTAGAGTGGAAAAAGTTATATTTAAAGGATTAGCGCATTTAAGGTTCTTTGGAGCACTGATTTGGTGTAAAAGTCAGAAATTGTTAAGTGGAGTGTAGAGTGAAAAACAAATTATCCGAATGAAGATAACAGGGCACTCGTTTAGCTTTTACCTTTTGACGCTCTACATTTTCCCCATGTATTTTACCATCTCGTGGACTTTGTACTCGCATCAACAATCAGGGTATGTAATGGGTGCATTTTTTCAATTAAAATTATTTCTTTCAATATATCATACAAACTTGGTAATTTGCTGTAATTAAAATTGTCTTGTGTTTTTTTTGGGCAGAGCATGGTGTCCCTACCAAGTTGAAAAGGTTGTACCCTGTCGCGTGAGAAATGGAACGGAGCCATACTACGGAGCTAATATCTGCTGGAGAAATTGAAAATGGGAGTTATGCATGCACTAAAAAGATTCTCGGCTATCGGGCAAAGTATGCAACCACTTACAAGAAAATTATGGAAACAAAGTATAAGTGTTGTCCGGGAAGGGATGGTACGGAGTGTGAAAATGGTACGTGTAGTTTAATAATAATTAACATTTGAGAAATTTCAAAAAAATTTTTTTGAAATTTTGAAAATTTCTGTCCTGATAAATATATTTATGAATATAAAAAATACAACAATTTGTTCCTATAACACAACTGTTTATAGAATGCTTTAACTGCACCACGTTTAAAAAACTAGGAGATCGGTTGAATACACAAGAGCGAAGAATATCTCGCTTGGAAAAAACCCTACTACATCAGCAAAAGTCAGCAGCAGGAGATCGTTTTCAGTATAAAGATTTTACCAGCCAAAATAGTGTATACTCTCCACCTGAGACTGCTGCACACTCACACCAGGAAAATAGGAACCCGGAAGGAAATAATAATGCCCCGGCCTCCGCTCCAGTTCCATCTTCTCTTGCATACGCAACCTTGAATTTACGTGTGCAAACCATTCTGGATGAGTTCCGAGAAATGCAGAGTCGCATCCGCTATTTGGAAAATGAGGTCTCACGGTTAAACACACAAGTCGATGATTTGTCAATAAGCGGCAATATTGCTTACGACTACGGTACCGGAAGCAGTAACAAAGATACCAAAACCAACATGAATAATAATAATAATAATAATAATAACAATAATATTGTTAATAATAATAATAATCAAATGGCCAGCAAAGACAGTCCCACCAGTAATTTTACCACCACACTTTCCAGTGGAATGAATATTGATGGAGACAGCATACCTACATCCAGTGAACGAGTGCGGGGGGATTCCAGTAGGGTCACCGGACAACGTCAACAAGACGACAATGATCAACATCGTCACCACCATCATCACCGTCATTCTCATAATCGTCATCAGGATACCATTCCACTGGAAACGTCCACAACTGCATCTTCATATGGTCATCAACATCATCATCATGATCACCCATCTTTGAAATCCGAAAGCATTATCAGAGTTTTAGAAGAGAACCTGGAACGGGGGGATATCGCGTCAACATTGAACGATGACTATGGGGACGATCTGTACAATGACAACTCCACGGAACAGTATATCGACCAGTTGCACACAAAGCGGGAGCAATATGCACCATAAATACCGAACTACATCTACCAATAGTATGCCATCAATTTATTGCAACACAACATTATATTATGATCTATTCATGTTTGTTTGGTTTGTTTCTTTCTCGAAGTATGTATATAATTTATATTGTGTATTTATTGTCAATTTTTAATATTAAGATGCACAATATGTACAAATGTAAAATATTTTCTAAAATACAAATTTCTAGTGTCAGTCACCGTTAAGAATCGTTCGTGGTGCACGTTATGGTTTAAGGGCACACTCGCTTATCCCCCAGGCATTATACCGTTTTCCATTTAAAATATTTTGAAATACTTTGGGTTTTTTTTTTGAAGTGTTTAGAAAGAAGGTGAATTTTCATTTCATACGTATATAATAATCATAATCATATCACAGAGATCATATTATCATTATCATGTTCATATGCCTTATATATAATTTTTATATGCTCTCAAAAAAAAAGTTTACAAAACCACCTAAAGTTTTGCAAGTCATAAAACACCATGACAACAGTCATAAAAACGAATATGATCACACATTTGAAATCATATCATGCAACTTGAGCAAAAATCCTATACAAAAAACAAATCCTGGGCTTGGTAATATGTGGTAAGACAAGGGCCAGGAGGGCATACCAAAAAACACTGTTGCGTTATGCCATGATGATGATGATGATGATGATGATGATGATGATGATGATTGTAAGATAACTGCGTTGTTTCTGTAGCTTTGCACTCGATCTTATATGATGATGACAGAAGACAAAAAATAATAATTCAGCCAAGCAGAGCATAAAATGACTTGACTCGGCAGTGCGCAATCTACTACAATTTTTTTTTTGTCTACCTGAGTACGAAGAAGAAGTAACAATGACGAGTTTACTTACACAACAACAACAAGTAACGACGAAAATACACTTTCATGTGTATGTATTATTATTATTTTATATTTCTTGGTTGAGTCTCTGTACTAATAAGAGAGTTACCACCATTCTTGACTTGACGATGTGGATGATACATGATGCCCACCATGGGACACACACACACACACAGGTAACAATCATCATCTTCATTTTACTTATGAGCAACCTGTTGGACAAGACAACGTAAACCATGATGATGCCAGGCAGGTAAAATAACAGCAGGTTATTAAACTGGTACTTGCCGTGTGTGTGTGTGTGTGTGTGTGTGTGTGTCTCCGCTAGATTTTGTGATGCTGTCTTGCTGACCACTGCATTGTTCATTGTTGAACAAGAAAATCCCCTATCTTCTTGTTCTTTTTCTTCTCAGGAGCTTCGCCTCATCATGGTACAGAAGACCGACAATTTTTAATACTGGTTCTTCTTGTACTGATTATTACATGGATGTAATATATGTATACATGCATTGCATATAGCTCACATCCGTGCATCATCTACCATCATCGTAAAAAAAACATAACAACAATGGTAACAATAGTAATAAAAAATGATGATACTGCTTTGATTTGTTTTTTATGTGTAAGTGCCTTGTTGTGTGTTGTCTTTTTTGCAAGAACAGATAAATAAATGGGGTAAGTTACAGGAATCTACTTTGAGAAACAAGCAAGTCAATAGAGTGAAAAAGAAGAATGCAGGCGGCGCCTCTCAACGCTTTATTCCATTAATGAGTCGTAGAGGGTTATCTTCTTGAGTGACACTGATACAAGCTACCAATGGAGTTTGCCCTGACGTTTAAAGTTTAATGTTGACCATTAATAGGCACCCTTTTTGTACCCCTTGTGGCGGTGTCCCTCCCCCGAAAATTTTCCCTGGTGGTTGTCATTATGAGTGAAAGAAGGGCCCTCCTTGATCCTGAAATGTACAAAATCTCGGAGGAAGACTCCCAAGATGAGGAAGTGCTCGCAAGCTACACGGAAGATGCACTAAAATTGGGAGGCGGAGGACCGGAGGACGTTTCCAATGGAAGTCTGGAACGAGTGGTGGTGGGAAGAAATTCTCGTTCCACATGGAGTACTAGGAGCAATAATCATCATGGAGCTGATGTGGACTTTTGGAACTACACAACTGCATCCTCCTCCTCATCAATCTCACAATTTAATCCCAGCAAATTAAGATTTGCACAGCAGCAGCAACAACATGGTTTATCCCCAAATAAAAATAGTTATGGAAAATCATCAGTTGTGTCCGGTGGTGTGCGTGTGGTTACCACCACCGGAAGAAGTCATGATGACAGTCGGCATTCCAATAATCACAATGAGTACGATAACAGTGTGGATTGGCCGGAAACTAGTACAAATTCAGATTCCTGTTTATCTGGTGATGAGAGGAGGGGAGGTAGACCTGCTTCCATCACCACCGCTGCTACCCCTGCCGCAACTACAAGTGTATTCCATTCAAGGAACAATAACAAGTTCCTGAGTAAAACTTACTTTGGAGATCATGTAAGAAACAAAAGGGGAGCTGGTGAAGGAGAAGAAAATGACGGGGAATCAGGAAGTTATCATCGCAGCCATCATGTCTCATCTTCACAGCAACAGTCGGAGCAAGAACACCACCTTCATACAGGCCGTCCCAAACAATTCCAAAAACGGTCCAGCAGACGGCAGCGCCCCAGTAATCTCAACTTGAATGAGTCAACTTCGGGCTCAGAGTGTTCAGATGAGGGTGATAGCAGTAGTAGTAGTAGTAGTAGTGGAAGTTCTTGTGCGGACTGTGTGAGATCCACCAGTGAAGCTGGAAGACGCCATCATAACCATCATCATCACGGTAGAGGTGGTCGACGCAGAAGACATGTCAATTCGTCATCGGAAGTAGAGGAATATGATAGTTCCTACTCGGATGATAGTTCCTACGACGATGACGATAGGGAGTACGATGATGATGACTGTGACGATTATTACGACGACGATGATGAAGGAAATGAGTGCTTTGATGATATTGTCAAATTCCTGTGAGTAAATAAACACTCGTTTTATTTTAATATTGGTTGTTGATAAAATGTATTCACTGAGATGACTGATTTTTTTTCTGTAGAAGCGACGGTGAAGTCGAGTCAAGTACGAACGCAGACGGTGACTTGTTTCTAGTCGAGTATTCTGGAGATGAAGAATCCGATGGACCAGCTATAGATGCAAGCAGCTTTGCAAGGTCACCAAGGCAAAGTTTGGAGGAGACTACTGAGAGCCTCTCAGAGACACGCCGTGAGTTACAAGAAGGTCAACCAATTGACCCAGTGCCAGTCTCGTCCGCAACTGCCGCAAGTGGTCATTTTCAAAAGTCTTTGTCCACAGGAAAAGGTGCAAAAGGAAGGATCTCAAGACTGTTAAAAAGGAAACAGCGTGACACAACGTCTAAAGCAAGTCAATCTGAAACTAATTCTGCAGTGCAAGCCACTTTAACAGCTTTGGGATCCTCGTCAACAACAACCCACGCTGTTTTAGAAACAATCACCCCGTCACCTACAACATCCATTCCAGCAGGTGGTGGCACACCACCTCAAAATCCATCTTTATCTTCGACAGGGGCTGGCAAAAAGCAAAAGGGGACTGTTGCTGCTGCTGCTCCTAGTACTAGTGCACCTGAAAAAGTTTTTCGTTTCAAGGATGAGCACGGGGGTGAGACGCGGACAGTTTTTGTGGACATTCCTCAGTCAGCACGCACTGGAAATTTACTGGGCCGACGCGCAACACTAATAGAAAGCATACTCGGCATAATTCCTGGTCATTTCTCCACACCCTCTGCAGGTTTGGACCGTATCATGGTAGCGGGCTTTGTGCCGGACGGCGTTGCCTCCAGATATCGTCGCATCAAAATCGGGGATTGGCTGCAATCCGTAGACGACATTCCAGTGGATCATGTGAATGTTGATCAGGTGCTCAATTCGAGATCTATGTACGGCAAACGGAGAACTGCTTTTGAAACAGAATATTTACGACTCAAGTTGACCTTGCGAAGAGTAGCAGGTTGTATGGTGTCACTTCCTCAGGACGCGGCAGGATCCTCGCCACAAGGTGGTAGTGACTCTCCAGAGGTGACCCCACTCAGAAGTTCCTGTACCAGCATTACTGAACCATGCTGGAGTATTGTCAGTCCTCAAGTGCAGTCGAATATTGCCATCCTTTTTATTTCAAGCAATAGTAGTACAAATTGTGCCAGTAGTGAAAATAGCAGTAGCGATACGACAAGTGCAAAGTCTAAAGATGTTGTTTTCTGCTGGCCGAGGGAAGCAGAGTCAAAAATGGTAAAGGCCCTTGCCGCCTCCCAAGGAATGTTTTCTACTTTGTACAGGCTTCTTTGGGATGTCACGGGTTCACACCCACTCGTGTAAGTACACCTATCAATTATAACATCATTACAAATATATATTTAAATCCGTCCATCCGTCCACACGTTCAACGTTTGCATGATAAGTACTTTACCTTAATGTAACATAGCTCAAAAGTACTCATCGACGACTGCGAAATGGACGTCACATACTCAAGCGATGATCAAGGGAAAAGTCTTTTACTTGTAGCCGTTGCTACTTCCCTGTCCACATTTATCGTTCACCATAACCAGCATCTCAACCCGCAAAAAAGTGGCAAAAGCGGGAGTATCTCAGGTGGAACATCCAGTCATCCCGCTGGAAGTGGTCTAGGTTCGTCAACTGGGACCTCTACACCCGGTGGTGAAATAAAGAAAAAAGAAAAGAAAATTCGATGGTTAGTATTTTAGCAGGGCGCAAAGTCAACACTTTTAAAGCAAGCAAATTGGCAAGCAAGCCGGTGCATACCTACCATATACTGATATACTTTCAATTTTATAGGCGAGAACCTCAAGCAGGCGGAGTAACAGTGAGTACCCGGGTATTGGCACGACTTGACAATCTTTTGAAATATCAATTTGGCTCGCTTGCAAGGTATAAACTTAAATAAAAATAATAATCATCTGAATACTTGCTGTGTTACATAAATAACATTTTCAACTGTAATATTCCGTGTAGAGCTTTCAAGGATGGAAATGTGGAGAAAGTGAGCAGGCTCCTGATCAACTCTCTTGCTGCCTTGAATGACCTTTCCGAAGATTTTCTATTTTTACAGGTGCCTGGAAACTTCCTTCGCTTTCCAAACTGCATTCGGGTGAGTTGAGAATCGAAATCACCATAATAGCATATATGCATGTTATCATGCAACCAAATCTAAAAACATACTAATCAAATTAATCTCTCTCTTGTTAACAAACAAATTTCAGAGTGGCATCGATGACGTACTTTATTCTTTTGAAACGTCAGATTCCCTAAACATCACAGTTAATAATTATCGAAGTTCCTCCTCGTCGTCGTCATCTTCAAGAAGACGATCAAAGGAGTCCCAGAATTTGCCCGTTTTCCACTGTCATGGTTCCTGCTTAATGTACAAAGGATTCCTAATCACTTCCCATTTGGAAAACGAACTCGCGTCTTCATTTCATGGTTGGTGGCGAACTCAGCTAGGTTTATGGGAGGGTATCAAGCGAAATGCCCTTTTGGACAGATGGAAGCCTGTTTCGAGATTGGCTCTTTGGCAGGAAACGTGCATTCCAAATAAAATCTCAGTCCAAACTCCTTCAGACGATGCAACTCCCACCATGACAAATGAAGATGGGGAAGACGTTGAAATTTCCAGTAGGCCTTCAGCTGCACCTAAAGCTGTTCGTTGTTTCTCAGGTTTAGTGGGAATTGTAAGTACTGTAATATATTTTAGTTTATTTCTACGACAAATATTTATTACCCAAACACGATGCGATGCAAAAAACATCAACGATGCCAGGAATCGATTCTCATTTACTGCTGCTGTCATGAGTATGAAAACTTGATATGCTTGCTCTATGGCTAAGCCCATACTCAATCATGTGGCGACGCTCTACAGTTGAGCATCTTATCACTATACTACACCGCCCTTGTGCTGAAATGTATGCAAAATTCACTTTATGTATCATCATGTCATGCTTTGTTTCTAATTTAGGGCAATTTTACGCTTGGTTTTGTATTGGAACATTTAACTGACTATCATGGATCAGTAGGACCAGATGTAGACTGGCTTCGTCGGGCAATGGCTACCATTTGTCGTCTTTACCAGTCAGGACTAAGTCGGAGCTTTGAATGTTGGTTGGAAGAGAAACAGGGTGGTAGGGAGGAGCATGTTGAGCTTTGCGGTGCCTCCTCTCTCAAAACAACCAGCTCCAAGCATTCCTTTCACTCAAGTCATCATGAAAAGAGTGGGGCCAACTTACAAGTTAACACAGCATTGTCCAACAAATCTTCAACTTTGCCACATAAAAAGATGCCTGTGACAGGAAGTATTTTGAAAAATACCGAAGTCTCCCAACATTCACTTGTCAATTCATGCCCCATTCACTCTCCTGGTGCTTCTATTAATACAATTAGTTCCTCATCAAGTGGTGCTTGCACTTGTGCCTCCTCGACACAACCAGCCAGCTCTAGTCCACTCCTTAAAAGTTTCATGATATCTTCATCTTCTACGTCGTCCTCATCATCATCCTCTTTCTCTGGGGGCATTCGGTCTGGTATCACCGGAGGTACAACCCCAAACTCAGCAGATGATTTGTCTAGAATAAGTGGGGAGCATCCTTATGACTCGGACGACCAGGATGGGGACGATACAACGACAGGGACTGGCAGTGATAACAGCTCTTTTAAATGGGTAGGTGTTCTGCAGCTAAATAACTATGTCTTAAATATTTCACAAAAAAAATTATATGATTTAATTTGTAATTCCAATTTGCAAATTCCAGTATGAGCGAGCCGCAAGTGAATCCAGTGGTTTTGCAGGAATAACCCAAACATTAGGAGCAGAAGTTCAACAGATTAGGTAAGATGTAAGCGAAATGAATTAGCTATATATATTTGTACATTGGTATTAACAGAAATTTACTTTTTAACCAGGGTAACCAGGGGAAATGTGTTGTTTGACTATATGCAAGTTGAATTTGGTCGTGGTGTAATGCTCTCTTCAAAAGATATTCATGAAGGATGGTCATCTGCTGTTAGACACAACTTTCGACAAAGTTGTACAGTCATTCATCGTATTTTGCATAAAGCAGCAAATGCTCGGGTACACACAATTCTTTCAAAGAAAACGATTTAGTAATTTATGTGAATTTATGTGATATATGAAATATCTAACTAATATTTCAGCAACGTCTTGAGGAGCGTGGTCAGGACAAAAAATGGGTGAGCCTTGCCCTGGCTCCTATTTCGGAGCACGGAATTCTCTTCAATTGCCAAATCACTGATCCTCGAGATCTTCACAAGAAAAAGCCTAGAAAGCGTGATATAAGTTACTGGGTTGTCGGGCGGATTTATCCGGACGAAAGGGAAATCTACATTTGTTACGAGGACGGGCCCCTCTCTCAGAACATTGTTGAGATTGCATACAAAATAGCTTTAAATGTTCACTGTTAAATGTTTAAAGCTAACTCATGAAAACAAAGCCAAAACTACATAAACTATAAATTCATTCACTAAGCGCTTTAAATTAGATTATTATTCCAATATTTTTATACTTTCATTTTTCATATTATTTATTATTGCTATTTTGAATAATCTGTTCAAGTTACCAAATCAAAGAAAAAATAAAAAAATCTACGAATCTACGTATTTTATACATTTTAAATTTATCGTATTATTTGCTTTGTTATCATCATGAATTATGTTCGTTTTACGAATTTTTGGTTTCATCACAAATATATATGTTGTAGCTAATATGTAGGTAGGTAGGTTGGTTGTTATGAGGGTGGTTTCAACATTCTAATGAGACTGCGCGATTTCCGAGAAGAACACAAGTATGTCGTCGATAGTAAATTCCAAAGTGATTTTGGAGCCCGGATAACATCTGCTAATAAGGCTTTCGATTGTCTTGTACTGTACAATAAATTCTTCCTGCATGGCTCGCCAAACCACCTGAACAATTAAAAAAATTTTTTTTAGCAATACTGTTGGATATATTACAAGCCATAAATAATCACGAATAGTTGTTCTACCTGGAGTAAATTTTCTTCTTCTGACAAATGCTTCTCCACCTTTTTATACAAGGACTCTAAGCCTTTCTTGACTTCTTTGGCAGGATACTCCTTGATGACACGTTTCAGTTCTGCTCTACTGAAAGCCATTTGATAGCCGATTTCGGATTCCTTGACACCTTGACTGACTTTAGCGATGACGCCTTCAAAGAACTCCTGTGAAACAGATCAATATAATAATATTTGAGTCACATACATGATTACACCACGGAAAGTACAGTGGTTGTTTCATTTGAAAATTTACATTAAGTTTGATGAGCGGCTTTCCAAAATATTTGGTCACGTAACCATTCAAAGCCTCGTTGTATTTCGTCTTTGCATCTTTCTTTTGTTGTTCCAACGACTGAACTTTAAGTCTTGACAAGATGGAATGTAATCGATGAAAATTTTCCATTCTGATCACTTCCCCAGGCGTCTTTCCACTTTCTCCGGAAAGCCTGTTAATCCCGTCAAATACAGCGGTGAGCATTCTTACATACCACTTTTCCAGATCACTTCTGCGAGCGCTGTTTCCGAATATTGATTCAGCCATCACAGCAAAGTCTTCAAAGTCCGTGACAAAAGCCAGAATCCCCGGTTTCGCTTTCCGTGGAAGTCGGCTATCATTAATGGCCTGAACATAAGAGTTCATCAATCTGTCAAAGCTTCTCTTTTCTTGAACCAAAACCGAGCCAAAAATCATGCCAATGTAGGTAGACGTGTTTTCCGCTTTCAAAGCATGGCTTCCCAAACGAACCATAGCACCCAGACAAAAGCTTGCTTCCATTTTTTCGTAATGTGACAAAAATGACACAAGTTCTTGTTCAATAGATCCAAACAACTTGGCCATGATTCTTCTAAGCTCGCCACCACCACTGCCCTTTGACGGGGACACGATGCTGACGTTTCCAGAGGAAGAAGAACCAATTTCCAAACAAAAAAATGTAGCAATAAATTTTTCCTCGTTATTAACCGCAGGTTCTAGACCTTCTAAGAGTTGCTCCAAAATATCATAAAAATGTTGTCTTTCGGATGAATCTACAGATCCCTCTCCAGACCCCTGACTCTCCGTGTCACCTTCACGATTCGCTAAGCTTCTTGTTTTACCAAAGAATCTGCCACGGATTCGCAAGTCAGTAGTGCTCCCTGATAGCTTGCTGCTTGCTGAGGGCCCACCCACGCTTCCACTGATTCTTGTTCTGGCCTCCTCAAAAAGCACTTTGACGTTCTTCTCGTAAATTTTCTGGATAGATGAAGTATACGTATTTAAAAGCGACCCGTAAGCTTCCCCATCCATTTGCTTTAGCCAGCCCATTAACTTAGTGTATGGAGTCAGCTCCTGATACATTGAGTTGAGAACAGGTAACCTGAGTGTTGTCATTGTAGGCA